>PVJS01053674.1:0-13214 GCA_004027185.1 Glis glis
TGTGTGTGTGTGTGTGTGTGTGTGTGTGTGTGTGTGTGTGTGTGATGCAAGGGGTACTGGGGATTGAACCCAGGGGCATTATACCTCTGAGCTATACCCCCAGCTCTTTTTTATTTTTTATTTTGAAATAAGTTTCTGAGGCTGAGCTTCAACCTGTGATCCTCCTGTCTCAGCCTGCCAAGTACTGGGATTACAGTAGTACATCACATGCCTGGCTAACTTACACATTTTTTCTCTTTTTTAAAAATTTGTTTCTTTCCACTTTTATGTTCATTAACCAGAATTGACAAAGTTATGTAATCATTTTACTAATACAGTCTAACATCACAATGCAGTTCATAATGATAGTGACATACATGCACACAGCACTTGGTGGGCTTTCCCCCTGCTCCCTCCCTACTACCCCCTTTCCCCACACAGGATGTTGATATTGGCATTAGAATTCTTACATATGTACATAACGTCCATGAAAGTGATTCCTTTATTGATCCTTCCTCCCCCCCTTCCCCTAGACCACCTCCCTAGCTGTACTGGAGTTTCTCCTCTATTATCTGAAGTCCCTCTGGTATCCTGATCACTCCCTGGCTTCTGCATATGAGCCTACACATTTTTTTTTTGTCAAGGACTGATCCTCTAAACTAGATTAATCAATCTAATGCCTATTGAAATATTCTCTTGAATGTCTCTTTAAAGCACCTCAAACTGAAGGTATTCCAAACTGAACTTATCTTCATCAACTCTGGTTCTCTCCCATGTCCCTTAACCTAGGACTGGTGTCAACCTCCATCCCATTATAGAAGCCAGGACCCAGGAGGCAATCTCCATAGTTCTAACAGTCTTCCTCTCCTTTATATTTCTTATCCAACTCACTACTAAATTATATCAAAGATTAACTTATTGATAATCTCTCCGGTTCCTCTGTACCACCACAGCCCACAGTTTAAGCTACCATCATCAATTTCTTGCTCTACTACCATTGCCTCTTAACTAGAATATTGTTTTCTACTCTAGATCCTCTTTAATTAGATTTGACCAGTGTTATAGGATGTTGCCTAAAGATCTCACTTTATTATTTATTTATTTATTCTGCGATACTAGGGATTGAACCCAGGGACATTCTACCTCCAAGCTACACCCCCAGCTCTATTTTTTATTCTTTATTTTGAAACAGGGTCTCACTAAGTTGCGGAGGGCTTCACTAAGTAGCTGAGGCTGGCCGTGAACCCGAATCCTCCGGTCTCTGCCTCCCAAGTACTGGGATTACAAGGGTACACCACCACACCCAGTTAAAGACCTCATTTATTAATGGTTAGGGTTGATATAGTCAAGTCATGAGGGTTTTTATCTTATTACTAGATAAATCCATTGTAATGGATTTACTGGGTGGTAACCTAGGCAGGTGGGGTGTGGCAGGAGAAGGTGGCTGGGGGGGGGCGCTTAGGGATTGTGCTTGTATCTTTGAATCCCCTTGCCTGCTGGCTCTCACTTGCTTCTGGCCTCTGCAATGTGAGGAGCAGAGTAGTTTGCTCTCCCTCTCACCGCTTCCTGCTGCCATGCCCTGAATCCAAAGACACCAGCCTCACATAGACTGAACCCTGAATCTACAAAAAAAAAAAAAAAAAATTGTGAGCAAATAAATCTTCCTTCCTCTAAGTTGTGTGGTCAGGTCTACTGGGATACATAGTAGTGAGAATGCTGACTGAGACAACCAGAGTAACGTTTTGTTTTCTTCACACATATTTAAATTAAGTCACATCTCTTGGTACAACATATCTTCCCACTGCTCTTCGTAGGAATCTTGTCCCCACAGGCTACAAAGCCCTGCATAGCTCTGGATCTACTCGATCTCCAGTCTTATCATATAGTGTGCTCTTTCTCTATTTTTGTCCTTCACCCTCATGGATCTTCTTTCCTTCTCTTTGCTTTATCTTGCTGTTTCTCACCATGGGAGAATATTTTTTCCCCTTTAGCACGGAAAGCATCTATCTTTTTTCTTCACCCCATTAATTCTTTTTCTTCAATTTCAACATAATACTCTTTGTTTTTTTCATGGACACCTTCCCTAGTTTCCTGGGTAGGTCAAATTCCCCGTGTATAGGCTTTCATAGCACCACGTGTATAGCTCCTCTGTTTCCCTTGCTCCTTTTGAATTTTTCCATTTACTTGTATGATTATTTTATGTTTGTCTTCCCTTCTAGGTTACAAAACACAGGAAAGAGGGATGCTCTTTGTCCTTACTCATCACTTCCTCCCCAAAGTTCTGACAGTACCTAGCATATAAAAGGAGCACAGAAACGGTTTAAATGTTGGTGAAAGAACCAACCATGGATAATGCACGTTGCCTATTTGAAGCACTTTGTTCCTTGTATTCCAAGATGGCAGATTCAATGAATGTGCACATCTTACTATAGATTTCGGTGATATCAATGAATTAATGAGGATGGCCCATCTCAAAGAACTAGTGAAAAAAAAGCCACAGAAATGGCAGTAAAATGGGATTATCTCCTAGAATTATATAGGCCCTTCTTTCTCTCTTTTGTAGATTCTAAGTATATTCTTAAGATCAGTTTCCACTGTTCTTAAGATCAGTTTTACTTGAAAGAACATGTGACTTTCATGACTGCTGCTTCCTCAAAACAGCATGTTTCAATTGGGAAGCAGAGGGGAATTAAAGACATCGGAAGCCTCAACTTCTGGCATTGATTTGATACTCCCCATTGTTCTATAAATAGTTGTTCAAAAGCATAACAGACAAGCAAATAAAACTAAGTAAAACTAAAAAATTTATCTGTGGAGAAATAGTGTTTGTCCAAACCAATTTGCTTAAAGAAAAAAATTTACAAAATTTGACTCAACTCTACAAGGTTCTTGTAAAAAACATAGGAAACCTATTTGAGAACATAAACAGAAGTGCTCACTTTCAGAATAAAGTTTTATAAGTGTGTTTTCCTTACATGTACAAATTCTATGAATTCATGAGCTCTTGTCTCAGTGAATGGTAAGGGAGACCATGTCAAGTGGATTAGGATAAATTTAATACTCTAGTGTAAATATACTTATATGGGATTAGAATATCCAGTCGGTGATTTAATAATATTTATTAATTGTAGTCAAAATGAACAAAAAAGATAAGATTTCTGATAAGTTACTTTAATCTCCTAAAAGACTCCAACAAACCTCTCTCTTTTGAGGCAACTTTAATATGTTTTTAAATGACTTTGGAAAACATGAAAAGCATTCCAATTCATGTCTCTTATTTGTCCCAAACAATGCGATCACTGAACCTTCAGTTCTAAAATGACTTTATATGATTATAAGTTCAGCGAGGGAGTCTGAAACAATGATCAACTAAAATTCAACCATACATTCTCTTTTCTTTCTTTTCTGTTTTTGTTTTGTTTTGTGGTACTGGGGTTGAATCCGTGGGAGTTCTACCCCTGAGCTACATTCCCAACCCTTATTTTTTTAAATTTTGAGGCAGGGTTTGGCTAATAATATTGGCTAGCTAATAATGAAGGCTAGTTTCAGCTAATAATATTGCTAAAGCTGGCCTCAAACTTGTCATCCTCCTTATTCAACCTCCCATGTAGTGGGATTACAGGCATGCACCAGGGCAGCCAGCTCTGTTTTCTGTCATACAGGAACACATTTCATTGTAGTGAGTACTCTTGTAGACATAAGCTAGATAAACCTCTTCTACTGGTAAGACCTACTTATCCTCTAACAGTGAACTCAAAGAATGAGTAGAAGAATACATTTGTCACAGCATGAATATGAAGATTAAAGAACGTAGCATTTGAGAAAATATCTGGCCTGCATTAGGACTCAATAATTGTTAGTTTCTTTCCTTTTTTTCTTAACCTTCTCTGAGAGATGATTATATTAGAATGTGGGATAGATCACAGCTTCTTTCATGTATGATTATGAGTGAAAATTAGAAGGAACAATTCAGAGAGGTCAACCAAAAACATTTTCCAAATTAAAACTACAAAATATTTTTATCACTGCAGTCAATTAATTCTTGTCACACGAAAATGCTGTTTTCATTAAAGCGTAATAAAGTGCTATAATTAGAGCAATCATCTTTTAGTCTACATTCATTTTGTGCAGCGAAAATAGTGGTTCTTTTGGAGAATAGCAAAATTTATATTAAAAGGCATAAACGAAGGAAGGAAGGAATGAGTATTAGATGATTTTATTTCTAGTTCATCTACTTAGTATTTCCCAGTTACCTCAGGATGCTTATTTTCTAATTTGAAGCCAGAGATATACTTTTAGCACATTAGTATTGTAAGAAATGTATAAAATGTGGGAAAATAATAGAGAAGTAAAATTTAAACAACTTACTTTCAAGTGTAGTCACATTCAAGCAATATATATATAAATACACTTTTGAGTCTGTTTTAAAAATTAAACATTAGACCATAGGAACTTCTCTGTCATCAAAAGCACTTTGTAATTTTAATTACTTCATATTTTAATAGGGCATCAATTTTTTATAATTTCACCAATAATTAAAAACATGGAATTTAACATTTTTTCACATTTATTATCCATTTATATTTTTGTGAGAATTTTTTGTTCATGCAATTTTTCCAATTTGCTCCTGGGCCATTAATAATTTTTTAGAGTTCTTTAGTTTTATATCAAGGAATAAAAATTTGACTTGTTAGCTAAAATGTTAGCCAGTAAGGAAGAAATTCTGTACTGAAAAAAAGGTGGTAAGATGAAATCTGACTGAAGGAAATGATACATCCACCCAGGCAAACACAAGTATTTATGTTTTCAGAAATGCATATATCATTCATACATATGTATATACATATACATACTTGCTCTATTAGAGTTTTCTAGAGAAACAGAATACACACACACACACACACACACACACACAGATATATGGAGAGAGAAAGAGAGACTGATTCATTATGAAGGACTGCCTCATTTGGCTGTAAAAGCTAAGAAGCCCCACAGTCTGCTGTCTGCATGCTGGGGGCTCTGGGAAGCCAGTGGTATAGTTCTAATCCAAGCCCCAAGGCCTGAGGCCCAGGAAAGACAAGAGCATATATTCAATTCTGAGTTTGAAGGCCCAGGGCAGGAGAAAAGTGGATGTCCCAGCTCAAGCAAAGAGGGAAAATTAGCTCTTACTCCATCTTTTTGCTCTATTGAGAAGCTCAAGGGATCAGATGATGCCCACTCACACAGATGAGGGCAACCTGCTTTATTCAATCTACTAATCCAAATACTAAATCTCTTCCTGAAATATTTAAAATTGGTGTATACCTGATTTTACAACCTCATAGGCTTCTGCAAGATTTAAATAAGATTCTCTGGGGAGAATATTTTCTATTAAATAATTTCAGTTTCAAATTTATGTCAGATCTTTAATCTTCACCTCACATTCTCTTTGTGTTTGTGTTCAATAACTAACATTTTTTAGAATTCCATCTGCTAAGTTTCAGTATCCAAACTTCATGTATATTATTTATATTCTTCCATGGATGCACAAAAGACATGCCCTAAAATGATATTTTACCAGCCACTTGGTCATCCCTTAGGCCAGTTAAGTAGACACGTAAAATTAACCATCTCACATGCATGTTGGCACATGCACTCATACACACATTCTGATGACATATATATATATATATATATATATATATATATATATTTATATATATATTCCTTTGCTACTGGGGACTGAACCCAGGGGCATTCTACCTCTGAGATACACCACCAGTCATATTTTATTTTTTATTTTGAAACAGGATCTCACTAAGTTTCAGAAGACCTTGCTAAGTTGCTGAGGCTGGCTTTGAACCTGTGATCCTCCTGTCTCAGCCTCCCAAGTACTGGTATTACAGGCATGTGCTAGTGTGCCTGGCTTCTAATGACTAACATTTAAGCAAAGGAAAAACTTCTCTTCCTCACTGTTATAATACTTTATACAACAATCAAAACACCCTTTAGTTTTAGTGCCAACTCGCTTCTTTTATTTTAGTAGATGTGTTTGGAACCCTGTCCATATTCCCTTATCTCTCTGGAGCTTCCCCTCTCCAACCATGACTTTTTGTTTCTCTCTGTATATCAGTTTTTTTTCTAGCCCCTGGGCCTACTTGGTTCATGTAAAGTAGAGGAGATTCATATTCTAGCTTCCACTTTCTTTAGTGAAAAAAATTTGTTTTGTTATATATGCTGTTATGCTGTTTCAGAGGGTTCCCTCATGCAGAACTTCATATGGACAATGGGTATTCCTGTTCATTGATGCACTCTTTATTGGTCCTCTTCTCTTCTGTTTTACTTCTGTAGTCTTTCACTGTACTTCCCTCTCAAACACACCATTTTCACTAAATATCTTGTCATGAGGCTTTTTTGGCAGGGACAAAATTAAGATGGTTATAAACAGTAATAGATGGTTGAGTTTTAGAATGGGTGTTCAGGGGAGAATTAAGTCTTAGAACATCAAATTTTATGCAAAAGGAGCTACATGTATCTTTATTATTATGCTTTCATTATTGATTTTTAACAGGGTCCTTCCTTCCTTCTTTCCTTCCTTCCTTTCTTCTTCCATTGCTAATTGTTCTGCTGAGCTCAGTCTGCTCTGGTTCTGATCTAGTGAGGCAGCCTGGTATTCAGGGAAAAGTCCCAGAATAGGTATCTGCAGATGTGCATTCATGCCCTGCCTCCATCACCAGTCACCTAACCTCTCAGATGTTAAGCTTCTATTACCATCAATAAAATTGTTGTATGCCCGATTTTCGAACCTCAGACTTTTTGCAAGACTTAAATGAGAGTGTTTTCTATGAAATGCTTTAGGAGATAATTAGTACTAGTATCAAATTTCTTCCATATCTTTAATTGCCACCTCAGATTTCCTTTGTGTTTATCTGTTTCATAACCGTGTTAGTCAGCTTTCCATCACTGTGACCAAAATACCTGACGCAAACACTGTGGAGGAGATAAGGTTTATTTTAGCTTACAGTTTCAGACGTTTTAGTTCATGGTTAGCAGACTCCATTGTTTTGGGTATTAGGTGAGGTGGAACATTATGGCCAAAGGACATGGTTAAGGAAAGCTGCTCAACTTGTGGAAGCTGGAAAAGAGGAGAGACAGAGAAAGAGAGAGAGAGAGAGAGAGAGAGAGAGAGAGAGAGACCAACCTGGGACAAGATATAGTCCCCAAGGGTGTGCCCCAAGTGACCTACTTCTCCAGCCACGCCCCATCTGTATATAGTTTTTACTATATACAGGGTTATATAATGGATTCATCCACTGATGAGCCCTCATGATGCGGTCACTTCCTAAAGCCTCACCTCTGGACATTGCTGCATTCAGGACCAAGCCTTAAAACATCAGCTTTGGGTGGGGACCTTTTAGATTCAAACCCTAACAATAATTTTACCTAACATCCTTTAGAGTTCCACATGGTGAACTTCAGGACTCAAACTCCATGTATTTTATTTATATTATGCTATAGATGTGCAAAAGTCAGACAATTAACCATCAATGATGGTTAACTGTGATATTTGAAAGAAAATTATAGTTAAGTGTTTTCCGCATGGAAGTCTCTGCAGCAGCAAGAGCTCCAGCCTCAGTTCTTCCACAGAAGAATCTTCCTAAAACCAGAACTCTTCTTTAATATCTGATCAATCAGGAAGTTCAAAGCATGTAGGGGAGGACTGTGTTACCACACCATCTTTGAGCCGGAAATTCCTGCTTCCTCTAGAAGCAGCCATCTGGAATCACTACTACTAAAGCAAAGAGATCCAATTACGAGCATCTATTTGTAAGTGAGACTCCTGACAGCTTTTAAAAGAAACTCTCTTCTATGGAGTCAAGGCCTGCTCTGGATTACCTGTGGGAAATAAGCTCAGATACAAAAGATGTCCCCTTTTCCCCAGAAAGAAAGGAAAATAAAGGAGAAATGGAAAAAATAAACCTCCTGATTTTTTCTTTATTCAAATTGCTTTTTACGTGAAATAAGACCTCTATCATTTTTTTAAAAAAGATTACAGTATATGGTTTTCTTCCATAGCTGAGAAGTAGCAATCAAGCTCAAGTTACAAAGTGAGGAAAAAAGATGAAAGTTTAAGAAGCCTTAGAACTTTGCTGACTTACAGACAGACGCTGGGGAAAGGCTGAAAGACAGGAAATCATGATTACTATTCATGCTCTATTTCATAGTTTCCACTTTGGTTAAACTAACTGGAAGGAAACAAGTGATTAGGTTACTTGTGTCATCACTTGCATCAGTAGTTTTAGTTAAAAAAATATTATTCGTTCTTATTAAAAAATAAGAATCATTGCCGTATCATATTGTATGCCTCAAGCCAAATGGTCTATTACAAAGACAGGGGGATATTGAAACCTGCATTGGTGTCTATAGTCGTTTAATCATAGAGGTGGTTGTGAATGTAGTATTAGAGACCGGAGGTTACACATTGCAGTAAATCAAACATCATTGGCAGAACTCCGTTTTTATGCCCAGCTTTGTTCCTCTGTATGAATTTTCATAGAACATCTGTACAAAGGCAAAATCTTTCATATAGAATTTTCCTTTTCCTTTTAACTTCTGTGAATTCTCATGTTTTTTAAAGTGACCTTATCAGCCAGGCATGGTGGTGCACGCCTGTAATCCTAGTATACTTGGGAGACTGAGACAGGAGGATCACAGGTTCACAGCCAGCCTCAGCAATTTAGCAAGACCTTCCGCAGCTTAGTGAGACCTTGTTTCAAAATAATAAAATAGGGTTGGGGTGCAGTTCAGAGGTAGAATGCCCCTTGGTTCAATCTCCAGTACCATACACATGCATGTACACATACAAAGTAACCTTATCCAGGTTATTAAAAATGAAACAAAAACATGTTGAATGTCTATTATGTGCTATCAGACACAACATTATATCTATTAACTCATGTTCATGTGAAACCCATGTTCAGTAGTATTAAATGGGTATTCAGATGAAGGAGATGTTTTCCCCTTAACTTGAATTCCTCAACCACTTAGAGTTGGCAGCACAAAAGTTAGCACTGAACTATGGCATTTGTATTATTTAATAATTATTTCCAATAATTTATTTTGGTTTCAAATGGGGTTTTCAATTTTTCTGAAGAGTGAGACATTGTAGAATATTGAGTAGAGGCTTAATAAATGTTTCTAGATGGTTATATCTCAAGTTTATCACATTATAATTCAATGTGACTTCAATCCACTCTTAATATCAAGGAAGCTTGATTTTCAGTGACCAGGAAATGAAAAAGGCATAGGCTATTACAAAACCTCATTGTCGGCTACACGAATTCAGTATAAAATATAATCTCACTGCCTTTCTGTCCAGTATTATTGAACCAGTGAAAAGCAAAGGTTGTGGCTTCCAAAAGAAAGAATTCCTACTTTATAATCCTAACTATGTAAAGAAGAAAAGTCTGCAATCATTCTGAAAGTATCAACACCAAGTGCATACAAGTGCTTTTAAAATCATTTGTGGGGAAGGGCCAGTTCCTCCCTCATCCTGCCAAGACTTTCTGGGTTCCTATTTTCAAAAACAATAAACGATATATTATGAGAAAAATGAAATTAAAAAAGGAGAATTTAAACATATAAATCCTGATTTTTTTAAACTCAGATTCAACAGACAAAATTATCCTGCCATGAATGCTTGCTCTAAATTTCTAACCAACCTCATTAGTGATTAGAAACATATAGCTTGTGAACTGACACAAATCTGTAGGCCCCTTCATTAAGAAGTACAATTCTAAATCCGAATCCTCTCTGGAGAACTATTGCTTACTAATTACCAAAGCAAATGAACAAACAAAAATGGCATTATTTTTATTTGAGGAAATCTGCTGCTGGCCAGAGAAATCGACTTTTGGAGCATGTCACTGTGGACTTGAACAGTGGATGATCTCTGCTTTCTTTTGTTTCATTTTTCACTTTTAGTCTGTAATATAAGCAATTCTTTTTCTTTACATTCTACTCTTAATATTCAAGCCTTGTGAATGTAATTCTCACAGGAATTTTTTTCATATTTCCCCGCTTCTGGTAATCTTAATAAGCAATCTCTAATTAGTGCCTGTGTTTTGATTTTATTATATAAAGTAGTAGGTAAATCTATTTTATGTTAAGCACATCATAATGCTTCCCACAGTTAGTTCGAGAAGAGGCTTTCCTAATCACCAATAACAACGATTTTACTAAGTGGATTTTCTTAGCATGATGACCGTCGCTTTCTTTAAAGTCAATGCCAAATTAAAATTATTATATATTTAAAAAAATGATATGTGTGAAATTAACAGAAAGGAAGAATGAAATGAGTTTTATTAGCAAATACCTGAAGTTTTTTCAGCAGTCCCTTCTATAATATATATGCATATCTATAACAACTCAAACAGTAACATAAATCTTAACATTGCCATCTGGTGGGATTGTCAGTGCAATGATACATATTAGACTTAACATATGATAAACTTATAGTAGCTAATATCACAAAGAATATCTTTTACATAATTGTTTTTCACTATATGATTCATGATGGTTTGACCAATTGCTCTTTCAAATAAATCTGAACTAAAGGAGGAGAAATGTAAGAAAATGTTGCTCAATTACATGTAGGTTTTAGGAAGTTTTTATGTATTTTTGCTCAAATTTCTTTTACTCCTTGGAAACTGAGAAAAAATTTCTTCATGCATTACCTATGAGGTAACTGATCCAAACAGGTTACCTCGCTTTCTTAGGGGCTACAGGAAGATATGAACAGTGTAGAAAAAGCCAAGATTTGTCCTTGTATGTGTTTTCACTGAACATTTTATCACTCTTCATACCTATTAAAAGTTAAGAATTCACTGTAATAAGGACTCTTATATTTCCTAGTACTAACTGCCTAGATAGAATGAAGGACATGTAATTTGCAATTGTAAATAATTAAAATTACAGTAGTAGTCTCTTATTTTACTATATTTCATTATATATTTAAAAATGATATTAGACCATAAGAAATAATCACACATTTGATTTTTATTGCATCTATCAACATGAAGTATTTCAATAGATATAAAATAAACCAAATATATTTGAATGCAAATATAATAAATATGCTGTATTAGAACAGGTTTTTAGAGGTCATTAAAGATGGTCAAAGATACATACAGGAACAAAAGAGTCAGGGATATGGCAAATTTGACATTATCAATAATATCCCTGAGTTCATGTAATGGGAAGTCGATTGTAAGCATAGAATTCCTTTTTTATTCTGCCGAACATATACCATTATATGAGCCTACCTATGGAGAGATAAAAAACACATGGCATTTAGGTAGGAAGTCAGCAAGCAGAAACCAGTTCCCTTAAAACAGTGACTACTTTCAGTTAGGTGGAAAAGGCAAGACGAGTCAGGTACAATGGTGCATGCCTATAATCCCAGTATGTGGGAGGCTGAGACAGGAGGATTGCAGGTTTGAGGCCAGCTTTAGCAACTTAGCAAGACCCCCAGCAACTTAGCAAGACCCAGTTTCAAAATAAAAAATAAAAAGGGCTCGGGGAGTGGTGAAGTTTGGATGTAGAACCCCCGAGTTCAATCCCCAGTACCAAAAAAAAAAAAAGGAAAAACAATAGCAGCAACAATAAAAAAAAAAAGAAGCAGCAAGAAGAATGGTGAATTGCCACTTTTTTTTTCATGCTTTGAGCAGAAGCACTGAACAAGGCCTTTCAATGGCTGTAAAATGTCAGTTGGTCAATAGGGGATGAATAGAAAACAAGAACATAAGAGCAAATGATAATAACATGAATTCCGGATAAGTCTCTGGTGAGGCATTTAAACATATTGTAATATGTTGGGAATTTCCAATTTGCTAATATTTTCCCTAGTTTAAACATTTTCTTTTATAATACTACGTCAATAAGTGTTTCAGTTTTGATTAATGAAATCAAAGGAAGCCAAAATAATATAATTCAGGGCTGAGTACAACTGACATTTAATCTTCCCTTGAGAGTTGTGATGAGAAAGCTCTCGTGGTGACACCAAGTCATCTTTGTGTTCTTCTTGTGAAGATTAAGATCACAGCAAAGACTAGAAATTAGCTACTTTCCTTTCTACTAAGAGTCTTTGTAGTGTTTTACTGGAAGATTTTTGGAGAAAAAAAAGAGGTTACTCCTACTGGTGCAGATCTTTGATTGTGAAGACCATGTGGTCTCTACTTTGGAACTGTCATTCTAGATGACCTTTTAAGGGTATTTCTAACTTGGTTCTAGAAGTAAAACTATAAATTCATTTTTCTATTAAAATAAACAAATCATGTACAAAACCTTATTCAATCTCTAAGCATGATTCAGTGCAAAGCATTTTATTGTTGGAAGTAAATATGGAAGATTTGTGTGAAACTCTTGTAATCAGATTTTGAAAACTATGGAAGCTACTTTCATAAATGAAAAGCAATATGCACATAAGCTATATATATATGTATACATATATATGTCAAATATATATATTTGACAATTGTTTTGCTTTTAGTATTGTATATTATTTGTAAAGATAATTTTATAGTTTTCTGCATAATGTATGACACAAGTAGTATCATTCCAAGATATATTTTAAAGTTGTGTGAAAGAAAAAAAATAGCCTAACTTTTCCTATTAAGATTGAGATTAAGCACTGTTTAACATGCCAGAAACAGAATCAATTTCTTAAAATATATGTGTTACTACTTTTATAGACAGGTAGCATTGTGAAATACAAAAAATTCTAGGAAAAGATAATGAGAAAATCTGTGTTCCAGTTAGTGAAAAGGCAGAAGTGAAGTTGAATGAGGAAGTGTTCAAGAAATAGTAAAGCTTGGGCCAGGTGGGGTGGCACATGCCTGTAATCCCAGTTCTTGGGGGGGCTGAGACAGGAGGATCACAGGTTCAAAGTCAGTGCCCAATAACTTAGAGAGACTGTTTCAAAATAAAAAATAAAATAAAACTGGGGGTATAGCTCAGAGGTGAAATACCCCTGGGTTTGATCCCTAGTAACACACACACACACACACACACACACAGTAAAGGTAATTTATCAAATTGGTCATCTAGATGGAAATGAAAATACTCAGGATGACAGAAATATTAGAGACTGGCTTATAGAATTTCTTTTCTTCCAAGTTACATGATATCATGTAGAAGGAGAGAGATTGAGAGTCATAATTCAATATGAATGAGAGTTCAGGGAATCTGTAAATGGC
>PVJS01053675.1:0-13212 GCA_004027185.1 Glis glis
GAACGCCCCTGGGTTCAATCCCCGGTACCGCAAAAAAAAAAAAAAGAGAGAGAGAGAGAGAGCCAGCAAGCAAGGAGATTCAAAGACACAAGCACAATAACTAAGGCCACACCCTCAGGGACCCACCTTCTCCAGCCACACCCCACCAGCCTAGGTTACCATTATAATGGATTTATCTACTAATGAGATTACAACCCTCATAACTCAACTATACCAACCCTGAACTCTTCAGGGCCATTCTATATCTGACCATAATAAATGAAATAAAACTGCCATTATTATAGATTATATGTTTGTTTACATAGAAAATTCAAGAAAACCTAGAACTTATTAGAGGGAAAAAATAGGCCAAAGGAATGGATTGGAGATTTAAAACAGATACATGTACACTTCACGGTTGATAGAAGTGTTGATAGGAAGCACTGGGGAACAGGGTACTATTCAAGAATGGTCTGGGCAGACTGTCCATTTGTAAAAAGCACCTTTGATTCATGCCATATGCAAAAAAATAAATTCCAGATGGCTGTAAAAACCTAAATAATTTTTAAATTTACCATTTATAGAAGTAAAAAAAACATAATTGTTTTAGAACTCTACAGCAGAGAATCATTGCTAAACCAGAGAACAAAAATTTGAAAACTCTATATAACCTCATAAATACAGCAAAATCTATAAATCAAATACCAGAGAGAATATGAGCATCACTGGTCCCCAGAGAAACTTTCCATTAGGTCCTATTGGCCAGGAAAAGGTCTGAGGAGCATTGATCACTTCTCATCCATGGGAGATTGGGGTAGACCTGTTTTCCTTTCTTAGGTCTTTGCCTCCGCATGCCTAATCAAACTGGGGGCACTTTTTATAAAAATGAAAAGAAGGAAATGTTGATTTGGTAAATAATTGATAGTATCTGCCAAAAATAGTTCACAGGCAATTGATAGCAGAGCAAACCAGAATGGCCAATGACAAGTAAAATGTTGTGAACTTCACTAGCAATTATAAATATATAATTTTAGAAAGAGAAAGCGTCAGAGAGAATAACCAAGAGAGATTGTCATATAATCATCGTATTGAAAAAATGTCTAATATATGTAATAACACCAAATTGTTGGGGCATTCTGAGGTCTATCTCCCCACTTAGATGTCTTGCAAGCTTCTCAAATTCAACAGTCAAAGCTGAACTGCTTCCTCCAGACACTTTATTCTTCCCCATCCGGTGAATGCTACCACCAAGAACTCAAGGAAGACCCACGACCTCCTTAACTACTGTCATGGCCTCACTGCTGATATCCAGTCACCAGGACATGGCTGTAAATCCCTTGTTTCTGTTTCTGCACATCTAGAATCCATCTCCACTTCCTGGGGAATATGCTCATCATTCCCCCATGGACTAACTCTACATCCTCTTACCCAGTCTGCCTTCCTCCTATCTGGATGTCTTCTGTTATTCAGCAGGCAGAGAGACTGACTCTCACATCTAATACCTGCATCAGCCCTTGCTCTGAAGATCAAGAAGAAGCCGCCAATGGGCTGACTGCTATCATTTGAATCTTCAATGTCCTTCAAAGACCCATGTGTTAAAGGGCTGGGAGGAGGTGGAACTTCAGGAGGTGGAGCCTAATGGAGGAAAGCTAGGTCATTGGTGATGTACCCTTCAAGGAGATATTGGGACCCTGACCTCTCCTTTTACTCTCTCTTTGCTCCTGACTGCCATGAGGTGAATAGGTCTCTTCTGACACACACTTCCGCCGTGATATTCTGTGACACCACGGGCCCAAAGCAACAGAGATAAACAACCACAAACTGAAAAAACTAAAACCATGAGCCAAGGTAAACCTTTCCTCTTTTTAAGATGATTATTGCAGGCATTTATCACAGTGACAGAAAGCTGACTAACCCAATGGCCTTTAACTATCTGCCTCTTCCTCCTCCAGCCTCATCTGTGACTCCCCTTTGTGTTCTCCATCTCCCTGCAGTTCCCTCTAAGTACACTCATAAAGAGTTATTTCAGTGTGGGTCAATGAGTAGTAAATTCATTTGAAAATATCTTCATTTTGCTTTCATTGTTGAATGATTGTTTATTCCGAGTTAATGGTTATTTAACCACTAGGAGTTTGCGACCTTCTAACTTCTGTCTGGGACCAGTCTTACCTATTAAACAGCATTTGCTTCACCAAAAGAACTTCTCCACAACTCTAATCCCACTGCCAAAAGCAGACACCTCCTGCCTCCTGGTTTATGCTGGACATGGTGGTGCACACCTGTAATCTCAGCTACTCCAGAGGCTGAGGCAGGAGGATCACAGGTTCCAGGCCAGCCTGGGCAACTAATAGAGACCCTGTCTCAAAATAAAACATAAAAAGGTCTGGGGATGTAATTGGGTTGCCCCTGGTTTCAATCCCCAGTATGACAAGCAAACAAACAAATAAAAGATGGTTTCTGCCAGTAAACTTAACAGCTTAGACAAAATGAATAAATTATTTGACAATCACATCTTACCAAAACTGACACAGGAAGAAAAAGAAAATATGAATAGCTCTATATTTATCTTATAAATGGAATCTGTAAATAAAAATCTTCCCTCCAAGAAAATTTCAAATCCACATAACTTCACCTGTGAGCTTTTTTAAAAAATATATAAAAAGAAAGAACATTAATTTTGCACAAAATTATCCAGATAACAGAAAAAGTCCAGTTTAACCTTATACCAAAATATGCAAGGGCATTAAAAGATAAAAATATTATAGCCAAACTCACTTAGTAGATACAAATTCTTGAACAAATTATTTGCAAATTGAAGCTGGGAATATATTGAAAAGGAGAATATATCATGATAAATGTGAGTTTATCCTGGGAATGGAAAAATGGATTAATATTAGAAAATCAAATAATATAACTAACAGATTGGAGATGAAATACTCATGTAATCCTTTCAAAGTAATTAGATAAAATTCAATATTCATTCATTTTATAAACTCAAGATAAAAACTAAACAAAATTAGGAATAGAAAGGACGTTCTTAGCCCATAAAGAAAATTCATAGCAAATATCACACTTTGTGGCAAAATACTGAAAGCTTTTCCCAAATAATCAAGAATAAGATTCAGATGCATGTTATTAAAATTTCTATCAACAGTTGAGTGAAATTTCTAGCAAGTGCATAAAACAATACATTGGTGTTACAAAAGAAATAAAACCTTCATTATTCACAGATGATATAAATTTGGGTTGTAACTTTCTTTTCTCAATCTTGCCAGGTCTAGTTTTAAGTTTACACTAGTTTCATAAACTTTTTAAATACTCTGGGATGGTTTACATGTGTATTAACCATTTCTTTTATTTTATGTATTCAGATGCTTCAACATCTGTATGGGGCTTTGCATAACCTGGAGCTCTGCCCCTCCGAAGATTAGCTAGTTCCTAGAGATAGCAAACAACTCAGCCATAAGTATACCTCTCATACAAACAAGTGAATCCAAAGCCCACCCCTATAACCACCTCCTTTGTGGGCTCCCACACTCTGAGCCACTGCCATATCCACCTGCCCTAATCCCCCCAGAGCCAGTACCAAACAGCTAGAGAGCACCTCCTCCCCAGCACTGAGAGTATTCAAACTAGCCAATCCTAAACTTACTTGCACTGCTTCATGTCTCCTTCCTTGCAGAAACCACAATAAAGACTCGCGTTGCCAGTTTTCCTCACTCTCTACCTGCTGATCAACCCCTGTGTTCACCTGTGTGGTCCCTGGTGTGTCATGGCCCCTCCTCTTGGGGTCTGTAACCAACAATCTGCTTAGTCATCTGCAGACTCACTTGTTAACCTTGCCACATCTAAGTAATGATAAAACATGTCCTACACCAATACCACGTTGGAATTACCTATAGAACTTGTTGGGAAATTCTACAAATAACCTAAACATTTTATTTGTGAGATTTTTAAAATTTATTTTATTGGTGCATTGTAATTATGCATCATAGTGAAGTTCGAAGTGATACAAACACACATGCACACAGCGCTTGGTGTGTTTCCCTGTAGATTCTATACTGCTCCACCCTCCCCATACACATTAGTGATACGGACATAACATTACTTGAACTGTTTCCTTCATCAATTTTCCTCCCCTCCTCATCTCCTTCCCCCAACACCCTTCCACTCTTCTACTGGTCTTTCTCCTCATTTTTCTTAAGTCCTTTTATTTTCTATTTTCTCTCTAGCTCCCACATATGATGAAAAACATACAACCCTTGACTTTCTAAGACTGGCTGATCTCACTTAGCATACTTTTCTCTAGTTTCATCCATTTTTCCTGCAAATGACAAAATTCTTCCAAAATTCCATGGTGTGTATATACCACATTTCCTTTACCCATGCACTTGTTGAAGGACACCTAGGTTGGTTCCATAATTTGGCTATTGTGAATTGTGCTGCTATAAATATGGGCATGCACTATAGTATTCTGATTTTAATTATTTTGAAAAGATACCGAGGGGTGGTATGGCTAGGTGATATAGTGGCTCCATCCCTAGTCTTTTGAGGAAACTCCATACTCATCTCCATAGTGGTTGTCCTCATTTACGGTCCCACCAACAGTGTAAAAGCCTTCTTTTCTCCACATCCTAGCCAGCATTTATTATTGCTTGTATTGTTGATTATTACAATAATAACTGTAATGAGATGAAATTTCAGTGTAGTATTGATTGGCATTTCTCTAACTTTTTTTTTCTTGTGTGTGTGTGTGTGTTTGGTATTGGGGACTGAACCCAGGGGCATTCTACCTCTGAGCTATACCCCCAGGTGTATCTTATTTTTTATTTTGAAATAGGGTCTCACTAGGTTGCTGACAGTCTCACTAAGTTGCTGGAGCTGGTCTCAGCCTCCCAAATACTCCTGTCTCAGCCTCCCAAGTACTGGGATTACTAGTGTGTACCACCATGCTCAGCTCTCCCTAATTTTTAACATGAACTTTTTAACATTTACACAATTATTCAGGTTTTCTATTTCTTCTTGATTCAGTATTAAATAATGTTGTTGTCATAATATGCCACCCTGGGCTCCCTTCCTCGAATCAGGGTGGGACCCTTGCACTACTTTTCCTTTCTTCTTAGGGTTCAGCCATACTGAACCTCTTCCTTCAAATTTCTTAGGGCCTTTTTTTGTTTGTTTGTTTTTGTTTTTTTTTTTTTTTTTTTTCAGTACCAGGGATTGAACCCAGGGGCGTTCTACCTCTGCGGAGGGCCTCACTAAGTAGAGAGAGAGAGAGAGAGAGAGAGAGAGAGAGAGAGAGAGAGATACAGGGAGAGAGAGAGCAAGAGAGCTGAGGCTGGCCACGAACCCGGATCCTCCGGTCTCCGCCTCCCAAAGTACTGGGATTACAAGCGTGCGCCACCACGCCCAGCCTTCTTAGGGCCTTTTGCAGCAGAGTTTCCCTTGGCCTGGAATGTTCTTTGTCCAGAACTTTGCTGGTTCTCTATCATCATTTGACTAATCTTCCCTTCTTCCCTGCCACTCAACTACAACCTTTCCCTGCAACACTCTTTTTTGTTTCTTTATTTTATTTTATTTTATTTTTTGCGGTACCGGGGATTGAACCCAGGGGCGTTCTACCTCCGCGCTACACCCCCGGCCCTATTTTTTATACTTTATTTTGAAACCGGGTCTCACAAAATTGTGGAGGGCCTCACTAAGTAGAGAGAGAGAGAGATAGAGAGAGAGAGAGCTGAGGTTGGCCGCGAACCCGGATCCTCTGGTCTCCACATCCCAAAGTACTGGGATTACAAGCGTGCACCACCACGCCCAGCAGTATAACTATTTAATTTTTATTCCATGGTACATATTGCAATCCCAAATTAACCAAATTTTCTTTTTTTTCTTTTTTTTTGGTGCTAGGGATCACACCCAGGACCACGTATATGCTGAGGTAGTTCTACCACTGAGCTACACCCTCAGCCCCTGTTTTACTTTCTTATAGTCTATTTCCATAAGAGCCAGCTATCTCATGTAATTTGTCACTACTTTAGGTTACAATAGTACTTGGGGCAAAGTAGGTGCTCATTATAATTATTTAAATGAAGAATTAATAAATGGGCACAAGTATATGCTCAAGGTGGGCCATAGCAGGAAGTTGGAGAGTGTGGTTAGGAGACCATGCCCTGTAGACCATGTGTTCAGGGCATGCACAGGACAAGGTAGGAAGCCTTGTTCACCTAGCGGGAGAGTCAGACAATTAGCAGCAAAAACACCTTCCACACCCTTTGCTACTCGAGCCTTTGAGTGAAGTAAGAAGACTTGAAGGTATGGAATGCAGGTGTTGGGCTGAAGGTCTAGGACATATTCACCATTTACCACTATTTAGTCACCAGGGCTCTGGGATTCAAAGAACTAACCAGGAATATGGTAATACGTGATTGTTTTAAACTCCATGGAGAATAGAAATGGACTTCTTCCTCTTCCCTAAAAGAAAAGATGGGTTAGAAAATGAGGTATTGAAGATAAATATCATCAGGCATCAATTTGGACATTCTGTGAATTCTGACATCAGAAGTGAAAACAATTTCAACTCCACTTAAGGAGATGTCAGATCCCGGCAATTTTACAACAGGAAATGGAACAAGGTTAAGGCTTTAACTGGAGTCGGGTGTCATTTGATATATACACATAGGAAATTAGGTCACTGGAAATCATTTATTTCAATCAGGAATTTACAGCCAGGATTAAAACGATGATCCAGTCCAGTTTCACTGGTGTTCCTCAACGTTATCCTACATCGGCTACCTAAAAGCTACAAACAATGCCACAAGGGTCTTCTTATTTCTCTTACTAATATTTTAATGGCAGTAAATTTAAACTATTGAACACAGCTAATTCTGAAAGAAAATTGGAGCCTGCCATCTGTTAAAAGTCAGGGACAAGAATCACAGGGAAGATTCATCAGCGTCAAAGTCACACAGTTTATAAAACAAATTAGCTCAAGGAAGCAAGCCAGAAAAAAAATGTGGATAAACCTCACTGTTTTCGCCTTTTCTTTATTCAGACCTATGCAACCGTTCAAGACTCTACTCAAATATCACCTTCTATGTGAACACTAGCCATTCCTCTTAAATCGGATTAATCGTCCCTTGCTGGTTTTGCACCATGTAAACCTCTATACTTAGACACACTTCATTAGGAAATAGATTGGTCTCCCTGGCTCAACTGCCAGCCTCTTATAAAGAGAAATCCTCTTTTAATCAACTTCGAATTCCTGGCCCCAGCACAATGTCAAGCATTCAAGAAAGGTTTGCTGAAAAATCAAACCAAGCAAGTATTTAACTGACAACCTCCTCTAGACCCAGGGCAGGTCATTATCTCGCAGATAATATACGCACGTGTTTAATCTGCTCTCCCCTGCCCTCAAGAGTCCTACATTCTAGTCCTCGAGTCTAAAGGGGAGGGAACTGCTTCCTATTTACGACTTTGCCCTCACCCAGCCCAGTTTATCAGGAGCCTTAGAGCACTTTTACTGCCTGAATTTACTTATTATTATTATTATTATTTTGGCACAAAGTGCTTATGTACATTGGACATCTCTAACCCCAAAATCCAAAATGCTCCAAACATAATGCCACAAGTGGAAAATTCTACACCTGACCTCATACGATGGATCACACTCAAAACTGTGATGTATTATGTAAAATTTCCTTCAGGCTATGTTTATAAGGTATATATGAAACATCAATGAATTTCATGTTTAGACATGGGTTTTATCCCCAGGATAACTCATCATATGTGTATATATACACAAACACACATATATATGTAATATATAATATATGTGTAATATGTATGTAAATATATATCTAAAAAACTCCAAAATCAGAAACACTTCTGGTTTCAGCATTTTGGATAAGGGATACCCTTGACCTGTATTCCAAATCAACACACACAGTCATAATACTAAAAAAGTCAGGGAATTGCATTATATCATCTTAACACTTGTATATTTCTATAGTCCTCTTCAAAATTAAAGAAATGGAGTTATGTGTGGTGGCACAGGCCTGTAATCCCAGTACTTTGGAGGCTGAGACAGGAGGATTGCAGGTTCTAGACCAGCCTCAACAACTTAGTGAGACTCTCAGCAACCTAGCAAGAAGCTGTTTCAAAACAAAATATAAAAAGGGCTGGGGGTGTGGCTCAGAGGTAGAATACCCCTAAGTTCAATCCCCAGTACCATCAAAAAGAAAATAAAATTTTAAAAAATGAGGAAAAGGTCCATGAAATTCCAACCTGTCCTCTAAAGCAAAGCCCTGATTGAAGAAATGTTGAAGAATATGCTCGCAATCTTTCCTCAAGAAAGGAAAAGTTTAAGTATAACACATGCAAGTCACTTTGCTAATTTAGTTATAAAATATATCCAGCAAAGAGCTGCCGCTAGACATAACTTATACATTTAATATGTCCAGCTATAAATCACAACCACTCACCCTGGGGTTTTTCTATTTAAATTGTCCTGCTCCCCATTAATTTTGCTGACTGGAATTCCAATCGAAGATTAAGCAGTTAATTTTTCAAGTAGTTGCACAAGTTCTTTTTTCTCCTGATGGGAGATGGTGAGAGAAGAGCAAATGTTTTCTGCATTTCTGGTCCCGGCATAGACACAAAACAGACTTTTTGTACTAGATTACAAAGAAAATACTCTTATTTGAATGTGTTTTATTTGTCTACTGTATATATCATGTAGAAGTTGAGACTTTTCTTATTCAAAGAAGTAATAAAATACATATCTTTTAAATGGGAAAAATATGCTACACTAGAGATACGAAGGTTGCACCATCCCTGTTGTGTGACATGATTGTGATTTGAGATGTTATGTATCATGACCTCATAAGAAAGCTCACACCTATCACATGTCAGGTTTTGGCCTTGGGTTTGGATAATATGAAACTTGCAATGATCACATCGGGTCACCCAAATGACACACAGTAAGTGTGCTGCAACACAAGCTTCCCGATGGGAAGCAGTCCTGGTCTCCAACGCTGACTTCATAAGCCAGGCTCGGTCTGCTCCAACTCCTGAACAAAGCTACTTACCATATACTTCCTACCAGACAGTCTCGGAAATGATCATGAGCTTATCCACAATGAAAAATTCTGTTGTAATCCCAGTACTTGGGAGGCTGAGACCAGAGGATCCAGGTTCGCGGCCAGCCTCAGCTACTTAGTGAGGCCCTCCGCAACTTAGTTAAGACCCTGTTTCAAAATAAAGAATAAAAAATAGGGCTGGGGGTGTAGCTCGGAGGTAGAATTCCCCTGGGTTCTATCCCCAGTTCCACACACACAAAAAAATTCTGTGGTAGTATTGACAGATCGGTCTTAATTCTGATACATAGTAAATACCCTTCCAACACTGTTTACTAAATATTAATCTTCTGTATTTAACACCAACTTTCCTAAATTGTTTTCCTAAATCATCATCCAAAGATGATGTCTTGTGCAAAGAGACCTTGGAAATATGGCTTGCAAAGAAAACAAGTAAAATACTCTATTCTCCTTTCAATGGATTCAATATATACTGTTCTCTCCCAGTTAAAGGAGAAAATGATTACATATTCAGTTATCTCAAAATAATTAAAAGGTCATCAATTTCCTGTCATGGATGTGATATGGTTTAATTACATTCTATGAATGTATTGACCAGGCCATCAGGGGAGACTATCCAGCTGAAAGGTTATTATCTTAACAACAAGCTGATGTCCATCCAGTGGGCTGTAGGTATGGGTGAAGTGACATGTGTATATGAGCGAACTCAAAACCAACTGCAGACATTGAATGACAGAGTTGGTTGGAACCAAAGGGAGTTTAACATTTGCTCATATTTTCTTAAGAAAAACATTTACTTATAGAAATACATAATTTACTTATATTGACATATAAATTTTTTCCCTAGCAAAAACTTCCATTCACATCAGACTTTCTATTGAAATTGGGCAAAGAAAATGGCAGAGAAAAATGCAGTTAAATAGAATATTCCTCAAGGTAACCATTATGGTCAGGTATAGAATGTACCCCAAAGAGCTCAGGGTTGCTCTAGTTAAGTCATAAGGGTTGTAATCTCATCAGTAGATCCATTGTAATGGATATACTGGGTGGTAACCTAGGCAGCTGGGGTGTGGCTGGAGAAGGCGGGTCCCTGGGGGTGTGGGCTTAGGGACTGTGCTTGTGTCTTTGAGTCCCCTTGCTTGCTGGCTCTCTTGCTTCTGGCCTCCATGCTGTGAGAGCAGAGCCCTTGCTCTCTCCCTCTCTCTGCTTCTCACCGCCACACCCTGAGATCCAAGATCCCAGCCTCATATGGACAGAACCCAGAATTTCCAAGAAACTGCGAGTAAATAAATCTTCCTTCCTCTAAGTTCTGTGGTCAGGTTCACTGGGATATAGCAGTGAGAATGTTGATCAAGACAGTAACCATATTTGCAACTTCTCCTATTTCATTCTAAAGCAGTTAAAATCAACAAGTCTCTACGCGTATTGGAAAACTAAAGGATGCATTCTGTCATCACCCAGTCATCTGTCTATACCAGCTAGGAAAGTGCTACAAAGCAAGAAGGTTGGAACATCTCCACTGAGGAGCTAGAATGTCAAACTGTCATATCTTTACCAAAAAGTTTCATTACAACAGGTGGTATCATGCAACAGTGTCAAAATTGCATCGGACTAGAGTCTTAACACACAGTTATTAACACATGGACTAATAATTAATTTATGTTGCCCACTCCCCTATATGAATCTGTACCTGAAACTTACCAGGTTTCTTGGATCCCTCTAGAAATGCCCTATTGTTCTGTTATGATTTGGATCTGGTATATACCCCAGATCATGTGTTGGCCGAGCAGCAATATTCCTAGGGGAAATAATCAAATTGTGAGAATCCAACCTCATCAATGGATTAATTCATTGCTAGATTGATCAATTGAATGGATTTACTGGGTAGTAATCATGGGCAGGTAAGACATGGCTGGAGGAATTAGGTCGCTGAGGGCATGACCTTGGGAACTGTATGTGTTCCTGGTCCCTTCCTCTCACTCTCTGCTTCCCAGCTGCCGTGAGCTGAGCAGCTTTCTTCTGCCATGCCCTGCTGCCATCATGTTTTTGCCTTGCAGCCAGCTGATCATGGACTGAACCTCTGATATCATGAGCCAAATAAACCATTCTTCCTCTAAGTTGTGCTTGTCAGGCATTGTGGCCACAGTGACAAAAAGCCAACAAACACATATTCTATCCATTGGAGCTTGTCCACTGGTGTATGTTTCCTGAATATTCTCCCCTCCCTTCCCATCTCCATCTGGTGGACAGCTCTACCTTACCCAAACTCAGCTCACACATCCACATTCTTTCTAGAGCTCCCAGAGTTGGCTGTTTCTTCTGTTGATTATATTCGCCTCTACCATGTCTCTGTTGTTCAAGGGAAAGGACACTGGATGGGAAGTCAACTTTCTATTCTGCCATTCACTGGCCTTTTGACCCTGAGGAAGCCTCCCAACCTTCCTGAGCTTTGCTTCCCTACCTACAAAAGTGGCATAATGACACATGATTCAGCAACTCTTACCACAACTGAATGAGAGCGCCGTGAGAAGCCGGCACAGCACATGGTACACAGAGGTGCTCAGCAAGGGCAGCTGACTCGGTGCCCCCATTCACCTCCAGTGTTCTGACCACAGTGCTGAGAGGATGATGCCATGTTAGGTCAGCATCCCCACAGGCTTCTCCCTGAAGCCTTATGAGTATAGGTAGGTATATATAGGTACCAGGCAGCTTTCTGTTGCTATAACAAAATACCTGAGGTAATCAACTTAAAAAGAGGAAAGGTTTCTTTTGGCTCTTTGAGGACCTCCTATGGATATATGATTAGATGGAAATAAGATTGCCCATAAATAACTATTACACAAGGCAGCAAGTAATAATGCTCTAAGACAAGTATGGATGAAGTCCAAGAAAGGTCAGGAAGGCTGTGTGGGTGGGAGGATTTGCTCTGGTCTTGAGAGATAGAAAGAATTTGAGGTGAGCATAACTCAAAATATGACAGTTAAAAAAAGTCAATTATCAGTACTCGCTCTACCTATGGCACGCACACCCAAATTAAAACAAAACATCTTCTAAAACACAATGATACTGGGAGTATCATTCAGTAACCAATAGCATAAATTAGTAGTTAAGTAAAACTATCAATGAGAACTATCAAGTAAAACAGTGAAATTTTGGAATAAGAGTAAACTGAAAATTGACAGATCAAAATAATCAAGAAATAGGCCAGGAGGGGGGAAGGGATAATACGAAAGGAAACACCAACTGCTGTGTGCATGTATGTTTGTAGCATTTTGAACCTCACTATGATGCATAATCACACTGCACAAACAAATATATAAAATAAAATAAAAAGACATAGGCTAACTTTTTAAAAAGATCCAAATACAATGTATGGTGAAAGAAATATTTTATTTATTATTTATTTTCTAAGATACATTTTTTTTTTGGTACTGGGGATTGAAGCCAGGGGCATTCTATCTCTGAGCTACACCCCCAGCCATATTTTTAGTTTTTATTTTGAAAACTAAGTTGTTGATGCTGACCATGAACCTGGGATTCTCCTATCTCAGCCTCCCAAGCACTGGGATTACAAGCATGTGCCTGGCTACTCAGAAACATTTGTGTGTGTGTGTGTGTGTGGTACTGGGAATTGAACCCAGAGGCATTCTACCTCCGAGCTAGATCCCCAGACCAATTTAATTTCTTATTTGGAAACAGGGTCTCACTAGGTTGCTGAGAGCTTCACTAAATTGCTTAGGCTGGCCACAAACCTGCGATTCTCCAGTCTCAGCCTCCCAAGTACTGGGATTAATGGATCACAAAACTATGGGATATGTACACAGTGGAATTTTACGCGGCCACAAAGAAGAACAAAATTACATCATTTGCAGGGAAATGGAGAGAACTGGAGAACATTATGCTAAGTGAAATTAGTAAGTCACTAAGAGTGAAAAGTCGGATGTCCCCCCTAATATGTGGAAGCTAGATAGAATGGGACTTAGAAGGGACTCCCAACAAAGAAGAAGAAAACTTTAGATGAACAAAGAAGGTGACCTAACTGAGGAAGTTGGGAGGGGAGTGGAGGGAAACACACTATAGCACATGATGTATATACACAAACTTTTTTTTTTTTTGCGGTACCGGGGATTGAACCCAGGGG
>PVJS01053676.1:0-13208 GCA_004027185.1 Glis glis
CTGGCCGCGAACCCGGATCCTCTGGTCTCCGCCTCCCAAAGTACTGGGATTACAAGCGTGCGCCACCATGCCTGGCTCTAATTTTTACTTTAGGACCTCAGTTTCTGCATCTGTAAGGTGGGAATAAAAGGCTTTCTTTACAAATTTTTCTGTGGACTTAAGCAGAATGATACATATAAAATTCCTAGAGCTGGGCAAGGTGGTGTAATTTCAGTACTTGAGAGGCTGAGACAGGATGATCGCAGGTTTGAGATGAGCCTCCATACCTTAGCAAGAGCCTGTCTCAAAATAAAAAATAAAATAGGGCCGGGGGTGTAGCGCGGAAGTAGAATGCCCCTGGGTTCAATCCCCGGTACCGCAAAAAAAAAAAAAAAGATTCAGGCATTCTTTAGAGTTGAATTTCTTTGACTATGCCCTAATTTGAACTGGTGTTCATCATCTGTCTTTTCTTTTCTTTTTTTAGTACTAGGGATTGAACCCAGGGGCATTCTACCTCTGAGCTACATCCACAGACTTTTTTTTTTTAAACAGGGTCTAGCTAAGTTGCTGAAGCTGGCCTTGAACCTGTGACCCTCCTGTCTCAGCCTCCCAAGTACTGAGATTACAGGCGTGTGCCTGGCTCCCCATATACCCTTCTAATCAGTATCCCTGTCATCCAGAAACCAGTTACTGCTTAAGGAATTCCTAGTTTCTACATATGCTATCTATTTAGTTATTTCCATATCTTTGGTAATAATTTGTTTCCTCAAATACCTTTTGCTACCTTTTCAACCTTCTAGGTTATCGGATATCACCTTCTCTCTGGCTCCGTCCCCCATCTCTCCCACACAGAATTAATTGTTCATTTCTCTAGGTTCTAGTAACAATTTATAAGCACCTCCATTATAGCACTTATTTTTTCCTGTTGCCTTTCTTCACTAGCTAATAAACTCACTAACACAGTAAGCCCCACATCTATGAGAGCAACTCTGACAGTAATTCCTCAAAAAACGTTTGCCAACTTAATGTATTAGCAGGTAATTATGGGACCTTGTTATATGTGGCTACGTGGGGAATTTTGTAGCAATTTTCCTCATCCTATTTATCCTTTGCCCTCAGCATCCTGTCTTGAAATCACAGGGCCAATTCTATGCTTGGCTGTTTCCATGTGTAACCTGGGCATCTGTTTTCAACATCACGTTCCTCTTGTAGTACTTCCTGAATCTCTCCTTATATATTAGACTTACTCCCATCATGTCCGTCGCTTGTTTATTACTCCTACCCTCCCGCAGATGTTGCAAGATGCTTCTTGCAACTGCCTCTATGCAGTGAGCCAACCCTGTTCTCGCACCTTCCTTTGGCCCAGAATGGGGCTCCCGGTCTTACATCTTCTTAGTGATCCTTTGCTGCAGCTTCGGCTTCCAGCCCCTGACAATTCCTCATGTGTACTAGCATTCTGGACCCTAGAGGAAGAGGGGAAATCCTTGGGGAAGAACTATTGGACAGAGCTCAGGAATCAGAGCTGGGCAGATTACCACTGGGGACGAGACAGCAATGGGAGTTGTTAAAAAGTTTCTATATGTCTCAAAACAATACTCTTTGAGAGGCCCTCCTTGGGGAAACGAAGTACCAAGGACATGGAAAACTTTAGAGATTTTTGGAATATAGGATATGCAGGACAACATCTGAATGGACAAGACAGTCTTCAAAAGAGGGAGTCTCTGCGAGCTTTACAAGAACCTGTTTCTTAGACCATCAAGTCCTACCCTTCAGAGCATCAACTGGAGGCCTTATTAAGAGGCAGATTGGTGTGCCCAGCCCAGACGTTCTCATCCATTAGGGCATGAATCTCATCCAGCGGATTCTTGGTAAAACAAAGAACAGCATTTGTAACAAGTTCTCTGTTAATACTGACCACCTGTTTCAGGGACCAGACATTGAGAACCATCCACTTGCTCTTCAGCACAATGGACAGTTCTCGCTCACAGCATCACCAAGCTAACTGGCTTGATTTCTTTCTTTCTTCTCCTTCTTTTAAACTGAATTAATCTTCACTTAGGCAAAGTCATAGGTGGGAAATTGTTTGTATACTACAACAGTAAATTAATATCCCATAAACCATGTCCTTTATTTTGCCCACCAGATGGGCATGGTTGATCCACCACTGGTATCCAACACTACTCACACCAAATATATATAAAGCATTAGAATTCATTCTCTCTTCTCTCTCTCTCTCTCTCTCTCTCTCTCTCTCTCTCTGTGTTTAACTTGGGATTGAACCCAGGTGCATTCTACCTCTGAGCTACACCCCTGGCCCTTTTTATTTTGAAACATAAAATAAGTTACTGAGGGTCTCACTGAATTGTTGATGCTGGCTGGCCTCAAACCTGTGGTCTTCCTGTCTCAGCCTCCCAAGTACAGTGATTACAGGTGTGCACCACTGCACCTGGTTAAGCCTTAGAATTTTTTTCTTTTCTTTTTTTCAGTACTGGGGATTAAACCCAGGGGCATTCTACCTCTGAGCCCCACCCCCAGTCTGATTTTTTATTCTTTATTTTGAAACAGGGTCTCACTAAGTTGCAGAGGCCTCACTAAGTAGCTGAGGCTGGCTTTGAACCTGTGATCCTCCTGTCTCAGCCTCCCAAGTACTGGGATTACAAGCATGCACCACCACACGTGGCTAGCCTTAGAATTCTTTGCTTGTGAATTATTGCTCCCTTTAATATAAGAATTGGTGCAGGAAGCCCATATATGTTCTCATTGTGAGGAATTGATAAAAAAAATTAACTGGAATTGTAAACTTGATGTGCTGTAAAAACTGTGATTTTTTCTTTTTTGAACAGAGTTCTCTTCTAGACTCAAGGGGAAGAAATGAAGATCCCACCTCTCAATGAGAAGAATGTTCCATGCGCTCACACCTGCTATTTAGGAGGCTGAAGCAGGAGAATCATGAGTTTGAGACCCTCAGAAACTTAGCAAGATCCTGTCTTTTGTGTGTGTGTGTGTGGTCCTGGGGATTGAACCCAGAGATATTCACTTCAAGTTACACCCCTAGCCTGATTTTATTTCTTATTTGGAAACAGGGTCTCACTAGGTTGATGAGAGTCTCACTACTTGCTGAGGCTGTCCTCAAACCTGAAATCCTCCTGTCTCAGCCTCCCAAGTACTGGGATTACAGGCGTGCTGGGGATGTGGATATTAATTATAGGGTTTTTAAAGTTCCCTCTTGCCGGGCGTGGTGGCGCACGCTTGTAATCCCAGTACTTTGGGAGGTGGAGACCAGAGGATCCGGGTTCACAGTCAGCCTCAGCGCTCTCTCTCTCTCTCTCTCTTTCTCTCTCTCTCCCTGTCTCTCTCTCTCTCTCTCTCTCTCTCTCTCTCTACCTAGTGATACCCTCTGCAACTTCGTGAGACCCGGTTTCAAAATAAAGTATAAAAAATAGGGCCGGGGATGTAGCGCGGAGGTAGAACACCCCTGCGTTCAATCCCCGGTACCGCAAAAAATAACAATAATAATAATAAAAAAAATAAAGTTCCCTCTTCATGTCCTGACTGTATCAGTGTGAACATCCTGGGTATGATATTATACTACAGTTTTTCAGGCTATTTCTCTTAGCCTGTTTGGACTGCTGCAGTGGCACGCCGTAGACTGGTGGCTTGTGAGCACAGAAACTTACTTCTCACAGTTCTGGGGGGTCTAAGCCAAGGTGCTGGCATGCCAGGTGTGTCATGAAGGCTGGCTTCCTGGTTTATGAACGGCCAACTTGGCCCTGTGTGCTCACATGGTGGAAGGAAGCGGGAGCTCTCCGGAGTTTCTTTTATAAGGGCACTAATACATTCCTGAGGGCTCCACCCTCATGACATAACCACCACCAAAGGCCCCACCCCAAAATACCATCACACTGGATCACAGGTTCGAGACCAAACTCAGTAACTTAGTGAGACCCTCAGCAAGTTAGCAAGACCCTGTTAAAAATAAATAAATAAATAAAAAAGGGCTGGGCATGTAGCTCAGAGGTAGAATGCCTCTGGGTTTAATCCCCAGTTCCACACACACACACACACACACACACACACACACACAATACCTGAGACTGAGTAATTTATAAAGAACAAAAATTTATTTTCTCACAGTCCTGGATGCTGAGAAGTCCAAGATCAACATCCTGGCAGGTTTGGTGAGGGCTGCTCTCTGCTTCCAAGATGGCACCTGGTTACTGCCCCCTTCGGAGGGGAGGATTGCTGAGTCCTCCCATGGCAGAAAGAGAAAAGACAATAAATCCCACTCACAAGGGAGGAGCCTTCGTGACCTACTCACCTCTTACAGGCCCCACGTCTTAATACTATCACATGGTCTTAATCCATCTTCTGCTGCCATGACAAACTGGGTAAATTATAAAGAAAGAAGTTGATTTCTCAGTTCTGGAGGCTGGAGAGTCCAGTATCGAGGTGCTGGCATTGAATGAGGGGTTTCTGGCTGTGTCATGACATGGGGGAAGGTATCACATGGCCAAGAGAGGTAGTGAGTCCGCTTAGGGCTCTCTTCCTCTTCCTATAAAGCCACCAATGCCACTGTGGAGGGGGCCCCGCCCTCATGACCTCCCTCACCCTCAGGACCTCCCCACACCCCCTTTTTCCAAATACCACCAACATATGAATTTGGGGACTAAGTTTCCAAAACGTGAACTTTGGGGGCACACGTTCAAACCATAGCAGGTAAGATGCATGGTTTGAAGTTGATCCGTGAAGTATTTAGTGGAGAAGGAGCAAGAACAAAGGGCAGAAGTCATTATGGGAAATACAATGTTCAGTCAGACCATTTGCTAAATACCACAGTGGGGAAAGAGGTGGGGAGATGGGGAGCAGGAAAGAATGTGACCGTTCTATGGTTAATACAAAACAGTTGAGCACTCATCACAGATAACCAGCTACAGATAAGGAACTCCAGGTTTTCCCTTGTGGTTGCAGGGGAGTCTGAGTTTCAAATACCATCCATATCTTCTAAGAACTCAGAGTCAGAGGAACCGAGTTTGGCTCCTCGCTTGCTGTTTACCTTTGAGGAAGTCACCGCTCTCAGAATTCTCTCAGTTGTAAAGCTGTTTAATATAATAACGATATGCCCTCTATCCGTTTTATGAGGAGGTGTGAGATAAAAGTGCGTAAGTGGCTGACACAGTACCTGACACGGGAGTAGGTCCTTAGAACTGTTAGTGTACCCTGATTGTTGTACCTCATAAAGAGTTCCCACCATTTTTCACACGGGACGGTACAAGTTCAGAGAGAAGATTTGCCATTCGAAGTTACCTACTTAAAGTTCACTCCCTGCCGCATACCACTAGGCGTTTGCCTAACCTCTTCATGGCTGCCTGCATCTCCTGGTTCCGCAGGGTGTAGATCATGGGGTTGAGCATGGGGGTCATGACCGTGTAGCTGATAGACACGGCCTTGTCCAAGGGGAAGGGAGTGAAGGGTCGGGAGTAGATGTAGATACAGGGGATGAAGATCATAGACACCACGATGATGTGGGTGGTGCAGGTGGACGCCGCCTTCCTCCTGGCCTGCCCCGAGTGGGACCTCAGCATCACCAGGATGACAGTGTAAGAGATGAGAAGGAGGAGGAACCAGATGAGGACCAGCATCCCACTGTTGGAGATCATGAGCAGCTCCAGGAGGGACGTGTCCGTGCAGGCCAGTCTCAAGACTTGGGGGACGTCACAGTAGAAGTTATCCAGCACATTGGGGCCACAATAAGGCAATGGGAGCATCAGGACCAGCTGGACAATGGAGTGGACAAAGCCCCCCACCCAGGCGGCCACCACCAGCCCCACACACACTCGCGTGTTCATGATGGTGATGTAGTGCAGGGGCCGGGAGATGGCTACGTAGCGGTCATAGGCCATCACTGAGAGAAAGAAGACTGTCCCCCCTCCCAAGAGGTGGAAGAAGAAGATCTGGGTCATGCAGCCCTGGTAAGAGATAGTCTTGGTCTCATGAAGGAAGTCCACCAGCATCTTTGGACAGGTGACTGTAGAATAGCACAGGTCGATGACAGCCAGGTTTCGGAGTAGAAAATACATAGGCATGTGGAGCCTGGGGTCAAAAGTCACTGTGACCATGATAAGGAGGTTTCCCACGACAGTGGTGACATAGACAAATAGGAACACCAGGAACAGGAGTTTCTGGAGCTCCTGGGTCTGTGAGAACCCTAAGAGGACAAACTCTGACACCCATGTGATGTTCCGTGGTTCCATGGGGTCTTCCCCATGTGCCTAGAGAGACTGAAAAATAAAAAATCGTGAATGCTCAACCAAAATGTTCTTTCTTCTTTCTTTCTTTCTTTCTTTTCCTTTCTTTCTTTCTTTCTCCTTCCTTCCTTCCTTCCTTCCTTCCTTCCTTCCTTCCTTCCTTCTCCCTCCCTCCCCCCTCCCTCCCTCTCTCTCTCCCTTCATTTCTTTCTTCTTTCTTTCTTTTCTTTTCTTTCTTTCTTTCTTTCTTTCTTTCTTTTTTTCTTTCTTTCTTTTTCTCTTTCTTTTTCTTTCTTTCTTTTTTTCCTTCCTTCCTTCCTTCCTTCCTTCCTTCCTTCCTTCTTTCTTTCTTTCTTTCTTTCTTTCTTTCTTATCCTGGGGATTGAAGCCAGAGGCATTTTCCTCTTAGCTACATCCCCAGCCCCTTTTTTATTTTTATTTTGAAACAGGGTTTAGCTAGGTTGCTGAGAGTCTCGCTAGGTTGCTGAGGCTGTCCTTGAACCTGAGATCCTCCTGTCTCAGTCTCCCAACTACTAGGATTACAGGCACACCCCAACATGCCCTGAATCATTTTTCTTTGGAGAGTCAGGTTTGAGTTTATCAAAGTCATTGTCGAGTTCCATTCTGAGATGCAGCTTAGGAGAGCCTTCCTAAGGATAAGTACATTTTTGAAACTCTCACAAATCTATCTCTCTAACCACACCCTACCTTATATTACAGGTATTTATGGGTATTTTTCCCTTCGGACCATGCTGTCCTTGTTCATGAGTTTATGTCTGATTCCTTCCTCTCTGCTGTGCCCAATATAGTGTCTTGTGAATCACAGGCTCCACAAATCTGCTTGAATCAATTAATAAATAGACAATCAGCAAATACCTATGGCTGCAAAGCTCATCAACCTGTGCACATAAATCTTTAGAAGATGTGAGGTAGAGACTATTTTATTTTATTTTATTTTTGTGGTACTGGAGATTGAACCCAGGGGCCCTCTACCACTGAGTTGCACCCCCAGCCCTTTTTATTTTGAAACAGGGTCTCACTAAATTGCAGAAGCTGGCCTAGAATTTGCAATCCTCCTGTCTCAGCTTCCCAAGTACTAGGATCACAGGTGTCTGCCACCACACCCAACTCTAATGGTTTTAGGTAAACATATTTCTTCATGACAGAAGTTGGAGGGACTTATATGGTTCATTGTTGAAAGAAGAGAGGTGTGTGGCAGAAGAAATTGTCGTGTACAAATTCAGGCCAGCCTACATGTAAAGCAAAGGGAGCAGATGGTCTTGGGATGGTGATACTGGGATGAGTTGTGCCACTCAGACTTTACACATAAGTACTTCTTCCCGGTGGCAGTTGTTGCCATGGGCCATCTGCAGAGATAACTCAAGCTCAGAACAAGCACAAATTTTCCTTGAAATCTCCTGTTTTACATTTAAATCTTAAGCAAATTTTCTAGAATACACATATCCCTAGACAGTCTTTGGGAAGTTTTTTTTTTTTATGGAACTGGGGATTGTTTTGAAAAGGGCTTCACTAAGTTACTGAGAGTGTCATTACATTGCTGAGGCTGTCCTTAAACCTGCAATCCTCTTGTCTCAGCCTTTCAGGTACTGGGATTACAGTCTTGTGTCATCACACTCAGCCTTTGGGAAGATTTTTAAAATGTAAGTATTTCAGGTTGTGAAACTCTGATTGACAAGACCAAGGTGTTACAGAAAATAGAGGATAGGTGAGAAACATGTTTCTTTAGTTCAGTAAGTGAAAGTTCTAGAAGACATTCACTTGAAAAATGAACTGAGTTCTTGGTGTTAAAGAACTCTTTTCCCTTTGGGTTACACTTTCCCAGAACTGTGTTCTCTAACTGTTCAGGAAACTTTGCCCTGAGGCCCTGCTCTTCGAAGACAATAGAACATAAAATGACCTTTCTTCCCTGCTTCCCACCCGGTACTTGGGAGAGGCTGTAGCAATTGTATTGATGTTCCTACGAGAAAATTGAATGAGCATATATAAAAAGACCTTGACCAACCTCTCTAGACAAATAGAAAACAGAATTATCTCTAAAATTATCTATGAGGGATTACAGTTTCCAAAATATTGTCATGCATATCTTTACATGAAACTCATGTTTATCCTCTGATATCCTCAAATGATGCTCCAGGAAGACACACTCTGTTGACTCGGCAGCATAACCAACTCTCAGCATTGAACCATTTAGAAAATGTCCTCATGGGCCACTGAGGATCCCTGCGAGCTCTTCAATGGCAATGGCGTGTGAAGCAGGGTTAGAACGGGCTTATTCCCCACGACTCCGAGCGAAACGGCGTTGCAACAGCCCCCACAGGGGCGATACACTTTTGTCTCTGGCTTTGTTGCCCTTGCCCGACCACATGAAATCAAGGGAAGACTGGGTGGGTAGCAGCTTAAATGGCATGGTTTGGCCTCTCTGAGCAAGCCCCTGATCTCTGACCCTACAGACCCAACCCTCACCCTCCCACTTGATTACTGACTTCTGAAATGCCATCAGTGAACATCATTTTGTATCTTATGCCCTTTATCCCTTTCAAGATTACAACCACCACATACTCTTATCAGTCAGAGACGCACACTGCAGGTCTCATGGGTGAGCAGATGTCTTGGTCTTGCCTAACAACACTCTGTGAAAAGCCAGGTGTGGTGGCACACACCTGGAATCCCAGGGACTCGGGAGGCTGAGACAGGAAGATCACAAGTTTGAGGCCAACCTGGGCAATTTAGTGAGACCCAGTTTCAAAATAAAATATAAAAAGGGCTAGGGGGTGGAGCTCAGTGGTAGAGTATCCCTGGGTTCAATCCCCCATACTGGGAAAAACGAAAAACATCTCTGTGAAAGGGGAGAGAAGTGTGTGAAGATTGGCAAACTACTAGTAACTGCTGGAAAATGGTGATAGGTACATTTAAATTCAGTACAGTATGCTCTACTTTGTGGATGTATAAATATTTCCATGATAAAACAGAAGATGAAACAGCTCAGAGATATTCTGGTTTTGATGCTGATGCCTTTGTCTTATTTGGGTATTTTTACTTTGAACGAACTATGCATAAGTCATGATGGAAGGATTGAATTAGAAAATAATATGTGAGGGGATCTTATCACCTAGAAACATAGGCAGTTATTTTGTAATTCTTACCACAGTATATAAAATTTGTTTATAATATACCAGATAAAATCTCACAAAACAATTATTCACAAATGAAAAAGCATGCTATAATTGCTGTCACCTCACTCCCACGGAGTACTCTCGGCGTCTGTCACAATTTACCTGTTAGTATAGATGAATTCCCATCCATTCCTGAGAGCTAGTTATGATTATAAGAGATGTGATAGACACCAAGCTCCGATGCTAGAACATGTCACCAAATTTATAAACTGTTAGGTGATTAAAGACATCCTTTAAAAAATGTTCATGGCATCTTATTATCTATGGAAAAATAATTCAAACTTGTCTAAAATTCACCATCATTCAAGAAATTAAAACTAAAATGTAACAAAGGGCTGGGTGTGGTGGCCCAGGCCTATAATCCCAATACTTGGGAGACTGAGAATGAAGGATCGCAGGTTCAAGACCAGCTTGGCAACTTAGGAAGGCCCTCAGCAATTTAGTGAGACCCTGTTTCAAAATAAAATATAAAATAGGGCTGGGAGAGTAGCTCAGAGGTAGAATGCCCCTGAGTTCAATCCCCAGTACCCCCCCACACAAAAAAAAGTAACAAAGGGAAATTTGTGAGCATGTGTGTGTGTGTGTGTGTGTGTGTGTGTGTGTGTGTGTTAGTTACTGGGAATTGAACCCAGGGGCAATCTACCTCCAAAGTATACCCCCAACACTTTTTAAATTTGTTTTGTTTTGAAATAGGGTCTCCTTAGATTGCTGAGAATCTCACTAAGTTTCTGAGCCTGGTCTCAAACCTGCAATCCTCCTGTCTCAGCCTCCCAAGTTCTGGGATTACAGGTGTGCACCACCACACATGGCTGAAATTTGTTTATTGAACATTAGTAAATAATTTTTAAAAGTGGTAATTCATAAACTGGGCATGGTGGCGCACACTTGTAATCCCAGTACTTGGGAGGCTGAGACCAGAGGATCACAGGTTCGCGGCCAGCCTCAGCTACTTAGTGAGGCCCTCCGCAACTTAGTGAGACCCTGTTTGAAAATAAAGAATACAAAATAGGGCTGGGGGTGTAGCCCAGAGGTAGAATGCCCCTGGTTTCAATCCCTGGTACTGCAAAATAAATTAATTAATTAATCAATCAATCAATTAATTAATTAAAAATAAAACTTGTAATTCTCCATTCTGAAGACAATTTGAAAATATGTACTAAATCCACAAATGATTTATGTTCTCTGACCAGTAATTTATCTCTTAACTATCTGTTTTAAGAGAACAGAAACTGTTGGGCATGGTAGCACATGCCTGTAATCCCAGTACTTGGGAGGCTGAGACAAGAGGACCACAGGTTTGAGGGCAGCTGCAGCAACTTGGCAAGGTTCTCAGCAACTTAGTAGACCCTGTTTTAAAATAAAATAGGGCTGGGGGTATAGCTCAGAGATTGAAAGCCTCTGGGTTCAGTCCCTAGTACTGAAAGAGAGAAAGATAAAGAACAGAATCTAATTTTGAAATATGTATAATTAAGGATGTTCATCACGGCATTATCATATTTTTTTGTACTAAGGATTGAACCCAAAGGCATTGTACCTCTGAGCTACACCCCAGCCTCTTCTTTTAAATTTTTTTGTGGTGGTGGGGATTGAACCCAGGGGCATTCTACCTCTGTGCTACACCTCATCCCTATTTTATTTTTATTTTGAAATAGGATCTCATTAGGTTGATGAGAGTCTCATCACTTGCTGAGGCTGTCCTCGAACCTGTGATCCTCTGGTCTCAGCCTCCCAAGTCCTAGGATTACAGGTGTGTGCCACCATGCCCAGCCACCCCACCCATTTTTATTTTTTTATTTTGAAACTGGGTCTCTCTAGGTTGCTGAGAGTCTCACTAAGTTGCTGAGGCTGTCCTTGAAGCCACAATCCTCCTGTCTCAGCCTCCCAAGTACTGGGATTACAGGCATGTGCCACCATGTCCGGCTTATCATAATACTGATAAACGAAAACAGTGTAAATGCACAAATATAAGACATTGGCTAAATGAAATATTATACCTAAGAAATACTAATTAGTAATAAATATGTGTCCTAAAAATACATGTAGTCATACAGGATTTTATTTTACCATGTCATGTTGTTGTTTTAAAGAGAGAATTATAGCCAGGGACTGTGGTGCATGCTTGTAAAGCCAGTACCTGAGAGGCTGAGACAGGAGGATTGCAGGTTCGAGGCTAGCACATAGTAACTTAGCAAGACCCTGTCTCAAAATAGAAAATAAGAAGGGCTAGGGGGCATAGGTCAGTGGCAGAATGCCCCTCGGCTCAATCCCCGATACCTGAAGAGAGCGTCTCCTTAGTTCCTTGGGTCTTAGAGCTTTTCATCTAGTCAGTGCTGAACCCCATCCGGATTGCCCTCTATCCTGTTCCCCAATCTGAATTCCACCCCTCTTCAAATTACCATAAAAGTTTGCTAAAACATGTTACGAAAACAAAGGAAAACGATAGAAATGAAGGATCAAAATGTTACTGTTAACAGTGGCTATCACTGGTTGATGGGACTGATTGAATATATTTTTTCTCCTTTACAGATTTTTGCATTTCTCATATTTTATAAATAATCATAAATATTTAATAAAAACTCAAAAGGAGTATTATAACTCCAAAAAAGAACAAAGATACGGGCTGAAAAGCTTCTTGGTATCATTATTCTATAATCATTCTGTTTGTTCTCTGCTCCAACCCTGTTCCTCTCCGCTCCGATTCTGTCTACACCCCTCACCCAGCTAGACGTCTCTCCTGTATTCTGATGTACTGTCACCACGGCGGAGTAGTTCTTCCTTTGAAATCACTGCCACATTGCTCCTCCTATCTGACTTACTGCTATGGGCTTCTGGTGGACCTCTGGGTTGTGCTCCAGTTTAATTCACACTGTGCATCACAGTACATACAACAACTTCCTAAGAGGCATCTTGATCCTCTAGTTCAAAATGTTTTCAAAAAGTTTCCATGGCTATTTATTGTCTTCGAGAAATAATTCACATTCAAATGGGTTTTCAGGAGCTTCATCGCAACTTGGCTTCTCTCTTTCTTTCTAGACCTATCTGCCACTTACTGGTAGTAACAATCATCATCATTTATTGTAGTAGTCGTAGCAGTAGTAGTAGTAATTATCATCATATTAGACATTTATCAAGCGTTGACCTCGTGCCAGGCACTATACTAAACATTTTATAAGAATTATCCTATTTAGCCGGGCGCGGTGGCGCACGCTTGTAATCCCAGTACTTTGGGAGGCGGGAACCCGAGGATCGGGGTTCGCGGCCAGCCTCAGCTCTTTCTCTCTCTCTCTCTTTCTCTCTCTCTGTCTCTCTCTACCTAGTGAGGCCCTCCGCAACTTCGTGAGACCCGGTTTCAAAATAAAATATAAAAATAGGGCTGGGGGTGTAGCGCGGAGGTAGAACGCCCCTGGGTTCAATCCCCGGTACGGCCAAAAAAAAAAAAAAAGAATTATTCTATTTAATTTTCATAGATTACTCTCATGCTTATAAAGTATAGTAGGTAATATGAATTATTCCTAGTTTACATATAACTAAACTGAGGGTTATAGAGAGTAAATAAGTTGGATGTGGTGATGCACACCTGTAATCCCAGTACTTGGGAGGCTGAGACAGGAGGATCACAGGTTTGAGGCCAGCCTTGGCAATTTAGCAATGCCCTCAGCAACTTGGCAAGATCCTGTTTCAAAATAAAAAATAGCTGGGCGTGGTGGTGCACACTTGTAATCCCAGTACTTGGGAGGCGGAGACCGGGGAGGATCTGAGTTTGCGGCCAGCCTCAGCTACTTAGTGAGGC
>PVJS01053678.1:0-13212 GCA_004027185.1 Glis glis
GACTGAATTAGTGGTTGCTCCAATCCTAAGACTCCAGCTCTTAGACCGTTCGACCAGCTACTGGTTCCTCTGACCCTCCACGTGCAGTCAGAACCTGGGACTACATTGCTGCAAACTGTAAGCCATCTGATAAATCCTTTTTTTAAAAATATACTCATTCTGTGTATTCTGTTAATCTAGAGAACCCTGTCTAATACAACAGGATCAGGCACTGTTTGAGAACAGGTATGATTTTCGCTTTTGTCTCCCTTGTGCTGAGTGCAATACTCAAGACATGGAAGCCACTCAATAAGTATTTGCTGAATGAATTAGTGGATGAATGAGTTTCTTAATATCATCTCTGCTTTAAAGCCTACCTCTTCTGTACGTTAGCTTTACTCACACAAAAATCAATCAGTTCTCGACTCTCCAGCATTATGGAAGAAGAGGAATTAAATGTGCAATATTAAAATACTTTGGTTCAGAATTACGAATTATGGTTTATTTCTATTCTTAACACATAATACTGTTTGACTTTCTGGGCAGTCACAATGTTTTACTCAAAAGAGCTGAACCTCATGATAGAGTGGACATAGAAAGAAGTTGAATAGTGTTCAGTTTGATTTTTGATATTCTCTCTTAAATTGATTTCCATGTATCACACAGTCTAGAAATGGGAAGCATCATCTCTCAGATGAATGATAATCACCATTCTAAAATGATCCACTTTCCAGTGTTTCACTAGACCTTGAAACTTTCCCAGGGGAAATACTTGTTACAATTTGCATTTTTGCTTCATAACTCTATGTGTGTGTGTGTGTGTGTGTGTGTGTGTGTAGTGTGTGTATGTGTGTGTTTGCATGTGTTGGAGCAAGAGGACTCTAAAATGAAGACTATTTACACAGTAAGTTTTCAGAGAAGCAGATACCTTCAACAGAAAAGTCAAAGCATATATATGATTTACACTGACAGAAATTTATAAAATGTATTAGATGCTTTTATGAAGCACATTGTATGACCTGTCCCATTGTGATGATTTTATCAGATGTACTTAATTTGAAGATCAAACACCACTATACTGTGAGAAACAGGAAAAAAGAGTTTTTTGCTCATCTCTTTTCACATTTGCATCACACTAAATTACCAGTTTTTGTAATCCAGCAATGATTTGTGTCTGTTGTCTCTAATGGTACTAAAGATGGATGACAGATGTTTTGGGTATGTTGAGCAGTCCAAGTCTTCCTCTAATATCCACTTAAAATAATTTAGATCTTCTACCTATTTAGCATGTAACCTCTTCTTTATTTAGGAAGATTTTAAAGAACTTTGCATTGTCCAGATACCTCTCATTCTGAATTCCTTCTACTGAATTCTGAATTCTTTCTCTCCTCCCCATCCTTGCTCCTATGATTACCATTTTCCCTCCACTAATTTCTCTCTGTGTATACCAGCTTATTTTTCTCTTATGCCTCCCTTCCAAACAAAAACCACTTAAAATAGCTATCACAATTTGTATTTCAAAGAGAAAGACTCAGGATAATGGGTAGGAATTACAAGGTGGCCCACATCTTCCACTTGTACCTGTGAAGCATCTTATCTTTCCCCATTCAGCCTACTTGGAACGTTTTCCAACAGATGCCTTTCTGGAATGATCATCTGGATTGTCAAGATCTTCCTAACTTCTCGTCAGTCACATCTCTTAAATCCCAAACTTTATTTTGTAAGGCTATTTTACTCTCAATCTCTATCCTATACCAGTCCCTACAAATGACTTTGCTAATCTAAAAAGATTCATTAATAACCTTTCTAAACAAAATTGTCATCTTCCTCTGAAATAAATTCTGTATTTGACTGTTAAGTATACTTTATTAAACACTGACAGTGATGGTATCTACATTGAGTACATGTGTATGTGTGAGCATGTACAGTGTGCATATTTATGTTTATTCACAATAAGAATATTTTCCCTTGAATAAAGTCTTAAAACTCAATTTGTTTCTGGGAATTTCAGTAAATAATCACTAAGAGAAAATAATTTTGTTTGTAAAATTGCTCAGGAATTAAAATCTGTATTTCCAGGCTCACTCTGCCTTCTCTATGAATCAGCATTTTGTTTCACAACTTCATCATTATAACAGATTATTCCCCCACATCTAATAACTTATATCCTGAATCATCTTTTTATTTTTAAATAATCATTCCAGAATTATAAACAACTGAAAAAAGTGTCCTTAACTATTTCCGCTGCAGAATCTTGGTTTAGCCTATTTATTTCATATATGGATATATTTGGAATTTGATCACATGTAAGCCAAAATTAGGGAAATATTTTGACATATCTTTAACTTAAAGTATGGAATCTGAAAACAACTTAAATAAGCTATAATTAATGTAATACCTCAGCTTACTATCTTTATAGTATTTACAACATTTATTGAGGCAAAACTGTATTACCATAATAGAATGACCCCCCCTCCATGCTTTCTGGTTTAAATAACCATCAATTAAAATATGACAAGTTTTTCTGTTATCATATTTATAGTCTTATTGATGGAGATTCATTTTATTTACAGAATTATATTGATTTTGCAAGTTCCTAAAAGGCACTTGGAAAGCACTGTAATGGAATGGATGGATGCACTGCCTTGTAGATCAATCAGCGAGAATTTCGTGGATTGTAAAGTGAGGACAAATTTACTGAGCTCAGCATTTTTGTTCCTGCTGCTCTTTCTGGAACTGCAGCCAGCGACTTATTAGTACTAGTTACATACTTTCTGGAATAGCAAGCGAATAAGAGCACAATGCAGAAGAGTTTCTTGGCAGGGAGCTGCATTCTCTTAACTGCTTTAATTCTGGTGATTGCATTAGATGCAGTTCATCTCTGATGAAATGCTCTCAGCCAAGACCTAGGAATATATCAAATAGGAGCTGATGCCTCATTTCTTTGAGCAGGGCACTCAATTGCAGATTTAGGCATGGATAAACTTAAGTGCAGTTGCAGTAGAAATGAAAAAGCTAACAAGTAGTTTCGGTAATATTGCCTTTTATTCTCTGTAATGTCATTTTGTGGAAGATAATAATGCTACAAACTGATTGGTGTGTGTGTGTGTGTTTGTGTGTGTGTGTGTGTGTGTGTGTGTGTATAAAGACTGAGTAAATATGTGAATTTGTATATATGTGCATGTTTATGCCCAAATAAAACCTATGTCCATTAGATTCATATAACAATTAGGCCTATACAAACCCAGTTGATTCTGATGGTTAAGAGTGTAGATAGGAATTTTTGCATTCTCTGGAAATTATAATTATATTACGGATAGGCTATACAGAGTCTCAGAGACAGAATACTGAGGGAGTTGAAGGATCTTTGGAGAATCTATTAAAGACAAAATTGATTCTATGAAAAAGAAGTGAAATAAATGAGAAAATGCACTTCAATCTTCAATGAAAGTGATAGAATTCCATTCAATTGGAGTGATATTAAGAGGTTCTGTGGCATATAATTTATTACTGGAATTTGAGGCATGAGAAGTCACAGCTCAAGTAACCTGGGCCCAGAACCTGGACCAATGGAAAAGCAATGGGACAATTAATGGTTCATACCAGGCAGAGCTGACCCCAATCTCATGGCTGCATGAAATGTTTACCGTGTGCAATGGGATCCTGGGGAGTGTGGGAGCTACACTCTGGTACCTTAGACTTTGTGATTCTATTCAGAAAAATAAATAAGACATCAACATGGCATTGGCACAAAAGCACACACATAGACCAATGGAGCAGAATAGAAGACTCAGAGACAAATCTGCACACTTATAGCCAATTGGTTTTTGACAAAGGAGTCAAAAACATACACTTAAAAATAGATAGCCTCTTCAACAAACGGTGTTGGCAAAACTGGTTAACCACATGCAGGAAAATGGAAATAAACCCTACTTTCTCACCCTGCACAAGAGTCAATTCAAGATGGATCAAAGACCTGGAAATTAGACCAGAGACCTTGCAGCTACTTGAAGAGGGCATAGGTCCAACTCTTCAACACATAGGCACAGGCAAACACTTCCTCAACAAGATCCCAAAAGCTCAAGAAGTTAAAAAGAGGATCAATACCACCCTGAAACCCATCAAGATGTATGATTACACTGCACCAATAAAAAAGACATCAATGGTTGTAGATTATGACAATGAGTTTTATAACTAAAAATCACCTAAAAATTTCTATGTGTACTCCAGATTATACATTTAATGTTTGCTCTATATACTATGTAGTATTTTCTGTTAATTATATTTCTTAACTATATTTTTAAAGTACTACACTTCTGAATGCTCAGAACTGATGGGAAAAAAGTTAGGAATAGAGCTGGGAAAAGGTACCGATATTTAATGACTCTAAATAGTTAGGAGAACTGAGGAAATATCACATAAATTATGGTGCAGAAAAGGGCTTGGTTATCTAATTGAATTATATGTTCCATTCTCTTTCCTGATCATTATCTCATTGTTCTGCTCCATCTTCTGCCACTTAAATTCACAGAAAAAAATGCTAGTGTCTCTCTTTCCCTTGCCTTACTAGACTAATTTAATAAAAATGGCTAGATTTGTAGGAAGAGAGCATCTTTTTGAAGTCTACTCTTAGAATACTATTCTAGGATCTGGAGGTTAATGAAAAGATAGAGTTTGAAGACATGAGTAAGTCACTCTTTGACCTTTGTAAAGTTTAGTTAACCTCATCAAACCTCAATCACTTTCTTACAAAAGAAGAGAATAAATTCAACAATGTTGAAAAGGCCTATAGTATTATACAGTGGACATATTGGTAAACTCAGGACTGCTTATGCTTATATATGTTTATAACTTTATGATAAGCATATACCCCTCCTAATATATCGTTGTTCACTGATTGGCTCACCAATCCCTTGCCAATGTTTCTTTTTCTCTTTAACTCATAAAATTGTATGAAGAGCCCTTATCTACCTTTCCACCTCAGGAGAGGGGAGATCCATGAAGCATGAAAGCTGAATATTAATTTGATACTCTTTCCATCATAACTCACTGCTTGTTCCAGACCTGGAAATTCCCAGGTAAAAGAAAATCTGGAGAAATAGAGCCAGAAATGGTACTAAGAAGGAGTCTGCTTAGATAGTACAACAATCTGCATGCATGCTGTCTTCAATAATGTGGAAAGTTGGTAATGGTGCTAGCTTTGGTGATGGTTGTATGTATGCCTGTCTGCATGTGTACTTGAATAAATAAATTTAATTACTATTAGAGCTTCATTTTTTGATAGCATTGTTATTTTATGGCATTATTTGTGAATTGTGATATAAAGACTTGAGGACTTGCTTCTTTTCTTCCACACTAGGGTCTAGAATATTTTAGCACAGTTATTTTGCATTTGTGTTATATGTTTACCTTTAGGATGACGTGGGTCTATTTAGACATTGTTGATAAATAGCATTCTTTGTCATGGGGTGATTGAGAGAATCCACTTTGGAGTTGAGGATACAGATTGCTCCCTGGGCTTAGCCGCAATACTTGATAGATTAGGATGATTAAATAATTTTCAACTGAAAATATTTTCAATTTGCAATGGCTTTATCAGGGTGTAACCCCATTCTAATTTGAGGAACATGTAACAAAGCCAAAAGCTAGCTGTAGACACATACACTAAGCATAAATGAAGGCCAGAGAATAGAAAAGTCATGGAAATAAATCTAGAAAGATGGGTTTGTAGCACTTGGAGGGTCCTCGAACGTTCTTTGCTAAATAGAAGTTAACAGTACCAAAGTTTCATGCTAAATAAAAGCTAACACTACTAAAATTTCATGTGTAAAAAGGTTGCTTGATTATTTGCTATGTTTCAAGAATGGTTTAGTAGGAGTGTATAAAATAGACATTTCTCAAAAGAAAAAACAAAAATATTTAAAATATACATGAAAAATGTTCAACATCATACATAATCAGGGAAATGCAAATCAAAACTACACTGAGATTCTAACTCCAGTTAGAATGGCAATCATCAAGAATATAAGGAATAATAAAAGCTGGAAAGAATGTGGGAAAATAGGAACTCTTATACGCTGTTGGCAGAAATGTAAATTAGTACAACCACTATGGAGATCAGCTTGGAGATCCTCAAGACCAGAAATGGAACCACTATATGACCCAGCTATACCATACCTCTATATCTTTTCAAAAATTAATGTTAGAATGCTATATATAGTGATACATGCATACCCATGTTTATAGCAGCACAATTCACAATAGCCAAATTCTGGAACAAACCTAGGTGTCTGTCCACAAATGAATGGAAAAAGAAAATGTGACATATACATTCAATGGAATTTTACTCAGCTATATAGAAAAACTTATGCCATTCGCAGGAAAATAGGTGGAACTAGAGAATATTATGCTAAGTGAGACCAGCCAATCTCAGAAAGTAAAGGATCATGTTTTCTCTCATATCTAAAAGGTAGAGGGAAAAATAGGAAACAAAAGGGACTTCAGATAAATGAGGAGAGAGATTAATAGAATAGAGGAAGGGGATGGTGGGACAAAGGGAGGGCCAAAAAAGAGATGAAGAAGAAAATATTTCAAGTAATGTTATATTCATATATGAAGGTATCACTACCAATTTCAGTAAGATGTATGGGGAGGGAAGAAAAGGAAGCAAAGGGTGGGATGTGAAGGGAAATACATCAAATGATGTGTGCTTGTATGAATATGCCATTTTTTATCTCACTACATGGTATAATTGCAATACACCAAAAAAGTATTTTAAAAATATAAAAAGAAATGTATAAAGTAGAATGAAACTAAAAATGGGGAGTAAAGTTAGGAAGATATTTCTGTAGATCTCTCAAGCAAGTAATAAAAGAACACACACACATACACACACACACACACACACACACACACACACACACACTGGAGTGCAATGGAAACAGTAAAAAAAACTTAGTGTATAGGTCTTATTGTCTGAGAAATTGTATTATCATTAGAAATGGGTTACATAGGAGATTATTGGATTTAATGGGTATTTGAAGGAAGATAAAGAATTGATGCTGGAAATTGATACTGGAAGATAAAGAATTGATGCTGGAGATGACAACATGCTATACATGCAAAGGTTTCTTCCAGGTATTTGGAAAATTTGTAAATGCTGTGAGAAATAAGGATTGGCATAGAGATTTGTGGGTCACCTTTCTGGGTATGATGGTAATGAAACTAGAAGAGTTCTTCCTTGAGAAATACTAGAAATAAAGAAAATGGTGGTGTGTTATTGGGGGAAATGCTTACATTTACAGATTAATAAGAGAAAGATGATCCAGGGAAACAAAGATACTAGAGGTGAAAATTAAGAAGCATTTCAAGAAGCTACATTGACTCTGACTAGGTGATGTGAAAATTCTGTTAGCAATTTTCCAGATATTATTGATCTACTGTGAACTAACCTGTGATTCACTTAAAACTTAAATTCTCCAATCTTACATATCAAACAGATCATACAATATGGACTGAATAATCAATTATAAGCAGGTGCCTTTAAGAAACTTGGAAATAATAGAAATCTTTGCTTTTTGAGAATAAAACAAAACAAAAAATCAAACCTATTGAGAATAGAAATCATATTCTCTACACATGCCCCCCCCAATGTAATTAAAGGACAAATGAATTGATGTATATACAGGAGCTCCTTTCAGAGAAGCATATTTTAGAATTTCAGTTCCAGCATTATCCTGGGAGAGAGACGTGACAGTTGAGGGACTCATCTCATTCATGATTAGTAGGTTCTCTACTGTTTGAGTTATTTCTTACTCCCCATGTCAATCCCTGGGTTTTTCTTTAATTCCATGCCATCAATTAACCTACTGGTCCAATGATTGGCTATAAATATTAGAGGAAATGTGAGCATTAGAAGTGATATGCTCCACTATGAATTAACTATGATAATTTAGTAGGTCATTTTATCACTGATTTGGGGGTGCAGTGTTAAGTCTCAGTTTCTGGCTGTGAAAGATTGAGGAGCAGACTCCAGCTCATGGTGAACCCACCTGAGTCCTGTCACTCTGAGGGGCTCTTTTATATCCACTCCCACTGGCATTTTCTTCCTTCTCAACGTTCTGCCATCCATGTTCTGTTTGAAGAATTCTCAAATCTGGAGTTTCCTGGTGCTTAAATGGTCTTTTCTTATTAAATGTGTAGTCAGATCTTCTAGTCTAATAATCAAGTGTTGCATGACTTTCTGACAAGTATATGCAGATGGTAGCTGGCTGGAGGCCTAGATCAGTGTGTGGTACACACAGCCGACTGATTGACTGGGATCTACTTTGCATTTGATGGTTGCAGAATACATAAGTGCTATCCGCATTGTTACGTTCATGTTGCTCAGATATAGAAAGCCCTAAGGTTTTAGAAATCCAGTATAAATATATTCCAGAATGGGAGAAACATAACTGAGCTACAGATAAGGTTCCAGTAAAACCAGAGGAATCAGCAAATCTTGCAGTCCAATTAAATTAACCATCATCCCTTCTATAAAGTGTTATCTTTCAGTGGCTAGAATAGATTGACTTCTAGTAAACCCTAGGGGAAAATGCTTTATAAATGAATTGGTAGTTATATAAATATAGTATTTGTTAAGGCTCTAAGTGCTAGCAGCACAATCTCCAGGTTAAGCATCCTTCAGTTTCTCCCTACATATGGAGAAATAAAAGGGGAGAAATACTGTAGCCATGTATATATTCTGCTGAAATGTTTGTGTCAATTGACACACTTTACTTTTCTGTAATATCGAATAGTTCTCCCATATCTATTTGTCTAACATCTTCAACCACACAAATAATAGAAAAGTCTCACAATTTTTATTTTTGTATGACCAGTAGTACTTTTTATATACAGAGATGAATTCCCTTGTCTATTTTTAATCACTGAACATTATTGCAAATACATTGGGTTTTTAAAAAGTACATGATTAAGAGCATGCATTGTGAAGCAAGATGGCTTGAGATTGAAACATAGTGTCCCCAATGATTATCTGTGTGACTCTAGACAATTAAATTCAATCTGCCTCAATTCTTCCATCTAAAATATGAGAGTAATGATAGTTCTTACTGGGCTGGGGGTGCAGTATAGTGGTAGAGTGCTTGCCTAGCAAGGCCCTGGATTCAATTCTCAACATTTCAAGAAAATATTCCTACTTCCTAGTATAGTTTTAAGAATAAGATGATTTAAAATATGTATATCACTTAGTATAGTGTTCAAAATATATTAAATACTACATAATGATTAGTCATTATTAAGTATGTATTTATTTGGATATTCAGACAATTTAGAAATTTTTCAGAGTAATAATATCCTCATTTATGCAATATTACCCACTGCTGCTGGATATTAATTAGATCATTCATTTACAAAATTATATATTCAACATTTATTCAATATAATAAAAATTTCTTTCCTCTTTTGTATTGGGATATTATAATTCCATCAACTTTTCTAACAAAAGCCAAGTGATTACGTTGAGAAAGTAACATAAACAAAATTTTCAGAACTTGCAGATTGGTTTAGTTATTTCATAGCTACACTGATCAATCTGAAAGATTTTGGCATGTAATTAATTAGTTGGAAAATTTGAGTTTGGTCAATAATATCTCTAATTTAGCAATGAGTTCCTAAGGCTAGCAATATCTGCTTATACATAAAGTTCGTTTTACCTTAAATACCTGGGATCATTTGCTGTAGTGGGAATCACACCAGAGTTCTTTGATTATTTATTTGAAAGACTAGTTTCTGATATTTCATAATTATTTTATTGCATCATGCCACTTTCAGAATGCCTTTCAGTTCATGTCATAGCTTAAAGCACTGAAATGCAATACAGACTATTGATGTAAAACAATAAAGATATTTTGTTTTACCACTAGAAGAATTGGTGCAGCTTATTGCGGTTATCACTCTTCATTTTACATACCCAACTAACCTTAAGGCCACGTTTACATGGAAGTTGGTTCACTTTGGCCGGTATCACTGTCACTTGCAATGATTTCTAGTCTATATCACATAAAGCAATTTCACTAAGTGCTTAACTTAAAGTGATTTACATTCACACATAGACGAGAGGGCTCCCAATACAGATTCCATCACACAGTAAGCCCTCATAACTTTCTATATCTCTAGAAAATGCATTTTAGATATTTGCATTAGGTTATATTGTTTAAAATGTTGACTATGCCTCTCACCTCTTCTTTTCCTGTAGGTTAGAGAGAGAATATAACTCATACCACCCTCCTGTGTATGAAGATATTTTTATTTTTATTTCTACATTATTAGTAAATTTAGGGTGGGGGGCAGGGCAAGTGACTTTAAAAATGGTAAATACTGATGTATTCTCTAAGAGAAAATATCAACTGGTTGTGGTGATGCACATTTGTAATCCCAGTACTTGGGAGGCTGAGATAGGATTGTGGGTTCGCAGCTAGCCTCAGGTACTTAGTAAGGCCCTCTGCGACTTAGTGGGACAGACCCTGTTTCAAAAATAAAGAATAAAAATAGGGCTGGGGATGTAGCTCAGAGGTAGAATGTCCCTTGTTTCAATCCTCAGTACCACAGGAAAGAAAAAAGAAAATGTCAAACAGTCTACAAGAAAGCAGGTTATATTAAGATCCCATTAACAAAGTAAAAGTTCAAAACACTATTTTAAATAAAATATTACAACTTTGAAGCTTTGAAGATAAATTAAGCTAATTATAAATGTCTAGTTCATTTATGTTCAGTTATTATTCACAGGAACAAAAACCTCTTTCTATTTAAAATTCTACTTTTATTTACTATGAGGAAGTTGTGTAGTCTGGTGGAGAACATTTAAGTCAGTGAAGTAGAACGCATCCATGATGCTGCTCATTAGAAAGAGGCATTCAGTGTGATGTTGAGTTCATCTTGAACCTATATGTGAAAAGATTGAGAGACAATCATTCAAGAATTGGGATTTTCATTTCTTTGTTTGTTTGATTTTTAGTACTGGAGATTGTAGCCACAGCCATTTTACATCCAAGCTACATATCCAGCTCTTTTTGATTTTTTTATTTTGAAAAAGGTCACTCAATTGCTGAGGGTCTCTCTAGGTTGCTGAGACTGGCCTCAAACCTCCCATCCTCCTGTCTCAGCCTGCCAAATACTAGGATTATGGGTGTGTACCACCACACCTGGCTAGAATTGGTGTTTCTTTGTTTTTTTTTTTTTTTTTTTTTTTGCTTTTTTGGCACCGGGGATTGAACCCAGGGGCATTCTACCTCCGAGCTACAACCCCAGTCCTAATTTTTATTCTTTATTTTGAAACAGGGTCTCACTAAGTTGCAGAGGGCCTCACTAAGTAGCTGAGATTGGCCGCAAACCCGGATCCTCCAGTCCCAGCCTCCCAAAAGAATTGGTGTTTCTTAAAGCTGAGTTGCATAGGATGGAATGGAAAGGCTATAATGATTAGGCAATAGACTATTTCATTCAGGATTGATGTTCAAGAAAGAACGCCTTAGGTCCTGTCAAGTGTTTATGAAATATATTACTATGTTTCTAAGACTTCATAAAGCATCGCAGAAGCTTCTAGTTTGGAGCGTAAGAATTTGATTTTAGTGTTTTATTAATGAAATAAACCAGATGATGTTTATTATTCCTTTCACTCTGATGATTCCATTGATGATGAAGATTTGAACCTACATACATGCATATATATATGCAAACATGTGATAATTCTGCCATGCCTCTACCTCAGTACTTAAAGTTGCATTTCTATGAGTCTATGTGACTGTACACATCATGAAAGAATCCTGTGTACACCAGGAAAAGTTTTAAAAATGGAGATGAAGTTTCATTACTGCACCATCCTTACACATTGTTTGCTGATAGTGCCGATCTCTTTTCAGAGAAGCAGCTACGCTGAGCCTTTCCCTTGTTATCCTCTTGTTTGAAATATTATAAAGAAGGACATTTTGGAATCCACTCTTTCTTTATTTGGCTCTGTCAAAATTGTTTCCAGCTTGTTGGATTTTCTAGTATTTCTGGCTAATGTTATTTTGATCAAATCTGAAATGTCTACCTTCTTTTCTGTTGCTAGTGTTTTGGGATCTTGGAAGAGGGTAAAAAGTGACTCATTATTTTTTCCAATCGTTTTCTAATCCTTTTAGCTTCACCTTCTTGGCCCTATGTACTCTGCTTGGCAAAGGAAAAGTAGCTTCATGTTCTGACCATTGGATCCTAGTTTTAATATGTTTTAAATATGCTACTACTCTCTGGGGATATAGTGCTAGACACAGTTTACATTTGTCGGAGCTCTTCCTTTTACTCCTGTGTTTGAGATTAAGAATCACTTGGAAGATTACACTTGGATAATAATGTTTTGTTTCCGTTATGTGTGTACAGAGAAGAGGAATGTGCTATTTCATGGAGCCAGCAAGCTATTCTCTGGAACTCTTAGTCACTGTGCAAAGAGCTAGAGCCTTCCACAGTAGAGAGACAGCACCTTTCTCCTCTCCAAGTGCTGACTGTCCTCCTGCTGCTTCCTGTCCTCTAGTTCTTTCCTATCCCTTTGCATTCCCAAGCCTCATCTCTGTCAAACAACTGTCTAACCACTGGATAAATATGCTAAATAAAAAGAATAAGACTGTAAAGCAGTAAGTCCTCTATATGTGGCTTATAAATTATTCTCAACTATTATATTTATATCATATTATCTCAAGGTTGCTCAATCAGTACTAAGTTACAGTAAGATAGGAATAAGAAGTTCCATTGTGTTCTATTGCACATCAGTGTGACATAATGTCTATTTGTACATTTCAAAAAGCTAGAAGAAAGGACTTTGAATGTCTTCATCATAAAGAAATTATAAATGCTTGAGAAGGTAGATAGGATTAACCAGATTTCAACATTATATAATATATACATATAGTGAAATGTCACATGATTCCCTATTATTGCATAAGAAACTTGAAACTGAAGCTTATTGAACATAGTTCAAATGAAGCATATTTGTTTTGAAAAATAATCTCCATTTTTATCAAAGATATAATAGGGAAGCCGGGCGTGGTGGCACACGCTTGTAATCCCAGTACTTTGGGAGGCAGAGACCGGAGGATCTGGGTTTGAGGCCAGCCTTAGCTGGCCTCAAACCTCAGCGTTCTCTCTCTCTCTCTCTCCCTCCCTGTCTCTCTCTCTCTCTCTCCCTCCCTGTCTCTCTCTCTCTCT
>PVJS01053679.1:0-13211 GCA_004027185.1 Glis glis
CTACCTAGTGAGGCCCTCCACAACTTCATGAGACCCGGTTTCAAAATAAAGTATAAAAAATAGGGCCGGGGGTATAGCACGGAGGTAGAACGCCCCTGGGTTCAATCCCCGGTACCACAAAAAAAAAAAAAGAATTGTTTTCTGAAGTGATAAAAAGGCTTATCTCCATTCCCTTTCTCCTTCCCCCAGCACCAAGAGCTAACATAATGGGCTAACACTGCCAAGATGAGACTACTACTCAGAGTGTGAGTTATAGATTGAGTCTGTGTCTTTGACATATTTCATCACCTCCTCAGACTGTTTCCACGGCTAAAGGAGGAAGTTGACTCTCGCTGGTTAGAATTACATCATTACATCAGTGTCTTTTCTTGCTGTCCTCTGTTACCTTAGAGGAAAGAAGGCTATCAAGCCAAGCAGATGCAGCATTACTGCTTGGCTTTCAGAGTTCCTAAACATAACAATGATAATGCAAGATGGCTAACATGCTCCTTTTCCTTGGAATATCACTGAACACACACACACACACACACACACACACACACACACACACACACATTTCTTAATGTCTGACCCTGACCAGAAAGCATATAGATGCCCAAGAAAGATGCACAATAGTCACACCCTAACCACATAGTTAACAGAGCTCTGCTATTTCCCCCTCTTCAGAAAACGATCTAGAAGTACAATCCATGCCAAATGGAGAACCACCCTATGTATCAACAACTTTTTCATCTTTGCCTCCATGATAAACTGAGGATCTTGTCATCATTACTCCATCAGGCCAGACCCAAGTCAGAATGAGAAAGCTGGCCAGGCGTGATGGCACACCTGTACTTGAGAGGCTGAGACAGGAGAATCACAGGTTTGAGGACAGCCTCAGCAATGTAGCAAGACTCTCAGCAACCTAGCAAGACCCTGTTTTGAAACAAAAAATTAAAAAGGACTGAGGGTACCTCAGAGGTAAAATGCCCCTAGATCCCCTGAGTTCACTCTCCAGTACCAAAAAAGAAAGGAAGGAAGGAAGGAAGGAAGGAAGGAAGGAAGGAAGGAAGGAAGGAAGAAAGGAAGGAAGGAGAAAGAAAAGAAGTGAGAAAGCTGACTTTTTTTTCAGTGCTGGGGATGGAACCCAGGGGCTCATGCATGCTAGGCAAGCACTCTACCACTGAGCTATTGCACCAGCCTGAGAAGACTGACTTCTGAGAGTCATGTCCGAAATATGAAAATGCTACCAGGATGCATTTGTAAAATGGACAGAGATTTGTCTTTTCTAATGAACAACTCAGTAAGTCAAGGAAAAATTCACCTCGCCTCGCCTCACCTTGGAAATCAGAAAAGAGCATAGAATTTCAGGATTGTGTAATAATATTGGTAAATCTCAATTGAGACCAGAAATCACCAAGGAGTGGCAGTCATTAGGAGAGCACTGGATTAGGGACATAAAGTCCCATGTGAACTCACAGTCACTGGAAAGATTTTTACAAGAAGAATTGGGCTGAAAAGAGAAAAAGCAGGCAACATCGTTAACAAGAGACAAGAGGGTATATTGGTGGGTCAATTTATGAGAGAAGAAAACTAAATCCAAATACACAGGCCTCCCAAATAATCTATTATAGAAAAAATAACTGAAACACAGCTAAAGAGGGTTGCCCAGGCTGACCTCGAACTCCTGGGCTCAAGCTATGTTCCTGCCTCAGCCTCCTGAGTAGCTGGGACTACAGATGTGCATCACTGCACCCAGCCCCAATTTTTTATTTTAAAGTTGGCTATCAGGGAGTTCAAAAATCAAAACAAATTGCTAATAACCTATTTAAACCAAGATCCTTTCTCTTATTATTACCCCCTTCTTGAAATTCCTTTCTTAGAGCCTATGACTCCTGGGCTCTAAAGGGAGATATATGACTTGAAATCCCATGAGACAAATTTTGTTATTCGTCATTCAGGATGAATCAAACCTGAATAATAAGCAGATTCTGCTGGTTATAAAGCCAAAGTAAGATATTCATTTACTAAAAATTTTTGAGGGGAAAATTTTTTTTGAGGAACCTGAGCACCAAACTGTGTTGAGCCAATCATTTATAACTCTTTTCCAAGGAACTTGTATTAATCCTAGTGTTAATTCCCTGTGTAGAATCAACCTGGTTTCGCCCAAACTGCTTACCCTCTCAGTGGTTCCATTTTTCTTATTTGCGAAAAGGGGATAGTCGTGCTGGCCTGCTCCTTCACAAGGACATTGAGAGGATTAATGAGCTAATGCTGGAGGAGCACCTTTCTGCTTTAGATGAATGTTGCTATATAAATGCAAATTATTGCATTACAGCTGGACTTACATGTACAAATGCAATGACTTTTAGATCCTAGATTCCTTCATAACACTGAGAAGTAATTCTAATTTGAGCACGGCTTCCTCAATCTTTGTTTTTTTTTTTTTTTTGGTACTGAGGATGGAACCCAGGGGCCTTCTACCTCCAGGCTATACCTCGAGACCTATTTTATTTCTTATTTGGAAACAGGGTCTCACTAAGTTGCTGGCTTCAAACCTACGATCCTCCTGTCTCAGCCTCCTAAGTACTAGAATTACAAGCATGCGCCACCATGCCCAGCTTCCTCAATCTTTTGTTTAAGAAAAAAAGCAATCATCCTCACCAGCATTTGTTGTTTGTGTTTTTGATGATTGCCATTCTAATTGGGGTTAGGTGAAATCTCAGGGTAGTTTTGATTTGCAGCTCTCTGATTGCTAATGATGTTGAACATTTTTTCATACATTTATTGATCATTTGTATTTCTTCTTTTGTGAAGTGTCTATTTAGTTCACTTGCCCATTTTTTGATTGGGTTATTTGGTTTTTGGCGGTTTCTTGAGTTCTCGCTATATTTTACATATTAGTCTTCTATCAGAGGAGTAGCTCGCAAAAATCTCCCATTCTGTCACCTCTCTCTTGAGGTTCTTGATAGTTTCCTTTGCTGCACAGAAGCTCTTCAGTTTAATGCAATCCCATGTATTGATCTTCATTTTAATTTATTGTGCCTTTGGGGTCTTGTTGACAAAGTTTTTACCCATGCCTATATGTTAGACTGTTGATTCCTATGCCCACTTTAAGACCTGCAAGGTCTCTAGTCTAATTTCCAGGTCTTTGATCCATCTTGAATTGACTCTTGTGCAGGGTGAGAAAGTGGGGTTTATTTCTATTTTTCCACATGTGGTTAACCAGTTGTGCCAACACCATTTGTTGAAGAGGCTATCTTTTTTCCAGTGTATGTTTTTGGCCCTTTTGTAAAAAATCAATTGGCTGTAAGTGTGTAGGTTTGTTTCTAAGTCTTCTATTCTGTTCCATTGGTCCATGTGTCTGCTTTTGTGCCAATACCATGCTGTTTTTTATGACTGTGGCTCTGTAGTATAGTTTGAAGTCAGGTATTGTGATGCCTTCTGCATGATTCTTGATGCTAAGAACTATTTTGGCTATTCTGGGTTTTTTGTTGTTCCAAATGAACTTAAGGACTGATTTTTCTATATCTGTGAAAAATGACCTTGTTATTTTAATGGATATTGCATTGAATCTGTAGATCACTTTTGGAAGAATGGCCATTTTGATTATATTTATTCTACCTATACAAGAGTATGGGAGATCCTTAGACCTTCTAAGGTCTTTGCAAATTAGTGCAACCACTTTGGAAAACAGTGTGGAGGATCCTCAGAAGAATGGGAATGAACCTCCCATATGACCCAGCTATACCACTCCTGGGTATCTACTCAAAAGAATGGAAACAAAACTACCAGAATAATGCATGCATATCTATGTTTATAGCTGCACAATTCACAATTATCAAAATATGGAACCAGCCAAGATGTCCATCAACAGATGAATGGATTACAAAACTATGGGATATGTACACAACGGAATTTTACTCAGCCATAAAGGAGAACAAAATTATGTCATTTGCAGGGGAATGAATAGAACTGGAGAACATTATGCTAAGTGAGATTAGTCAGTCACAAAAAGTGAAAAGTCAGATGTTTTCCCTAATATGCAGAAGCTGGGGAGAAATTAGGACATAGGCAGGACTCCAGACAAAGGAGGAGAAACATTTGTTGAGTGAAGAAAGGGACCTAACTGAGGGAGATGGGAGGGGGAAAGAGGGAAACACCTCAATGGATATGATGTACATATATAAATTTATCAAAGCCAATCACTGTGCTGAGCACAGGAAGGAGCAGTGGGGGAAGGAATAAGGCAAGAACTGGGGAAGGGCTCAATGACTGCTGTGTGCATGTATGCCTCTATCACCCTGAACTTCATCAAGGTGTATAATTAATGCACCAATAAAAAAAAAAGAAAAGAAAAAGTGAAAAAGCAATCAAGGAATGGTAGAGTTGCTCTGAGTTTTTTTTTTTTTTTTGGTACTGGGGATTGAACCCAAGGGTATTCTATCTCTGAGCTACACTCCCAGCTTGTTTTATTTTTTATTTTGAAACAGGGTCTCGCTAAGTTGCTGAATGTCTTAATAAGTTGCTGAGGCTGGCCTCAAAACAACAATCCTCCTGTCTCAGACTCCTGAGTACTAGGATTATAGATGTGTACCATTGTACCTTCTGGATGCCTTTGTCCCAGACCTTTTCTTCCTCTCTCTTAGGTTTTTTCCCTCCCTCCCTCCTAATTGCTCAGTGGTTGTGCATAGGCTCTCTCCTTGATTTCTGATCAAGTCTCCCCTCCATTTCCTCCTGGGCTACTTACTCAAGCGTGCTCTCTCACCCCTTCTGCCATGTGAGGACAGAAACGAGGGGCTGGACATCTCTAAAGCAGAGAGCCCTCACTGGACACTTAATCTGCTGGTACATCTGCTTCCTCCTTGGTCTTAGACTTCCCAGCCTCCAGAACTGCGAGAAATAAATTTCTGTTATAAATTACCCACTCTGCCGAGCATGGTGGCTCACGCTTGTAATCCCAGTACTTGGGAGGCTGAGACTGGAGGATCCAGGTTTGCAGCCAGCCTCAGCTACTTAGTGAGGCCCTCTGCAACTCAGTGAGACCCTGTTTAAAAAAAATAAAGAATAAAAATAGGGCTGGGGGTGTAGCCTAGAGGTAGAATGCCCTGGGTTCAATCCCCGGTACTGCAAAAAAAAAATTACCCAGTCTGTAGTATTTTGTTATAGCAACCCAAACAGACTAAGACACCTCTCTTACCAAATCCACCCCTTTGAAGCATAACTGAATGGATTCTAGGGAGTCGTCAAAAGGAGAAGAGTAAAACTCTTACTATTTTTGTCACCAGAGGGGACCCAAGGGGATCCTAAGAGAAGGGGACTTCCACTTAGAATTACGTTCTTGACATTCATTGCAGAAAGAATTGCAGAGAGAGTCAGTAAGTAAGGCACAGGTAAAGATTTATTTAAGGAGCTGGGCACAGTGGCACATGCCGGTAATGCCAGTACTTGGGAGGCTAAGACAGGAAGATGAATCTCAGGTTTGAAGACAGCATGCAGTAACTTTGCAAGACCCTGTTTAGAAACTAAAAAATAAAATAAAAAGGGTAGGGGTGTAGCTCAGAGGTAGAACACCCCTAGATTCAATCCCTAGTGCCACCAAAAAAAAAAAAAGAAAAGAGCATCAAAGTAACCAGGCATGGTGGAACATGTCTATAATCCCAGTATGTGGGAGGTTGAGATAGGATTGCAGGTTCGAGGCCAGTCTCAGCACTTAGCTAGACCCTGTTTCAAAATGCAAAAAAAAAAAAAAAAAAAGCCAGGTGTGGCCCCACACGTTTGTAATCCCAGTACTTGGGAGGCTGAGACAGGAGCATCGCAGGTTCATGGCCGGCCTCAGCTACTTAGTGAGGCCCTCCACAACTTAGTGAGACCCTGTTTCAAAATAAAGAATAAAAAAGGAATAGAATTGGGCGTGTATCTCAGAGGTAGAATGCCCCTGGATTCAATCCCCAGTTCTGCCAAAAAAAAAGAAAAAAAGAAAAGAGAGAGGGCTAGGGATGTAGCTCAGAGGCAGAATGCCCCTGGGTTCAATCCCCAGTACCAAAGAACAACAGCAAGAAGCAAAGGAACTCAGACATATAGGGACCATGGGCATCCCTTGCCTCTCAGAGAAGAGAAGACCAGTGACATGCCCAGATCTGAGCTCTCTGATTATATGTAGGATTTTCATGGGAGGAGGAGCGCAGGACCCTGAGCAGGTGAGCCATTGCCAATTTGGAAAATGTTTGCAAACTTCCTTGGAGATCAAGTCTCATGCCAACCAAATCCCTTAATGACCACTCTATACTTGGAGGTTAGAATGTTCCTTGTTGGTGGAACAGCTAGCCTTTAATCACTTGCAGGTACTTTGTATAAATTCCTCAGATTGGTGACATTTTAATTAATAATATGTCTAATTTCTTATAAGCATATATTAAATGTTCTATTTATCTTTAACTGAAGAAACCAGCTTGACATAATTTTTCATGTTTCCATTTACTGAGGCTCTTGCCCCATGGGCCCATTTTAGTTTACATTTCTCATTTTGACTAAATTCCCCACTGCATAAAACGTGGGCAACTCTCTGTGATCTACAAAACGACATCCACACCACTTAGCCCAATACTGAGTGGACTGGCCCATTCCTAGTCAGACTGCGAGGCTCTCTCCTTCTCTCTCTTCTTTTACTATCCTCCACAAAAAGAAACCCCCTTCTCTTATGAACCTTCATGGTATCATATGGTGAAAAAGTCATTGAGCTTATGGTTCAGAAGACCTGGATTTAATCCTTTTTTAGTGCCTTACTAGATGTTTGACCTATATAAACTCTCCTCCCCCCCCCTTTGGTACTGGGGATTGAACCGAGGGGCATGCTACCTCTGAGTGCTACCTCACTCCTATTTTATTTTTTATTTTGAAACAGGTCCTCAGTAAGTTGCAGAGGGCCTTGCTAAATAGATGAGGCTGGCCGTGAACCTGCAATCCTCCTGTCTCAGCCTCCCAAGTACTGGGATTACAGGTGTGCACCACCATACCTGGTTTAAATTCTTTTCTATCCTAATTTTTTCCATTTACACGTATCCACTTGGCACAAAATTCAAAAGGTACAGGATGTATAAAAGCAAGTCTCCCCCAAGATGCCCCACACCTCATTCCAGAGTCAATTGTTAGCAGCTTCTAATGAATCTTTCTAAATATAGTCCACACATATGCAAAAGCATATATGTATATCATGACATAACTTGCAAGGATTTTGACTGATGTTTCATTGAATCTATAAATCAATAGTAAATTGATCAGTTGGGAATTGAATCAGTTAAGAAAGAAAAAATTGACAATTTTTTTCTCCCTTGGTGCCCCTGGGTTCAATCCCCAGTACCGTAAAATATATATATATATATAGATAGATAGATAGATAGAGAGAGAGAGAGAGAGAGAGAGAGAATCTTCCTATCTATCTATCTATGTACATGGGACATTTTCTACTTATTTGCATCTCTGATTTCTTTCATCATTTTTATAGTTTTCCTCAAATAGATCTTATACATATTGTGTTACGTTTATATCTAACACTCCAAGCCCCCTTTTTTTTTTTTTTTGACCCAGGGGCATTCAACCTCGAGCTACACTCCCAGCCCTATCTTTTTTATTCTTTATTTTTAAACAGGGTCTCACTAAGTTGCGGAGGGCCTCACTATGTAGCTGAGGCTGGCTGTGAACCTGCGATGCTCCTGTCTCAGCCTCCCAAGTACTGGGATTACAAGCATGTGTCACCACACCCAGCAATTTTTTTTAAGCAGAGTCTCGCTAGGTCGCTAAGGGTCTGGCTAAATTGCTGAGGCTGGTTTCCAGTCTGTGACCCTCCTGTCTCAGCCTCACCTGACTGCACCTTGTGCAGGAGTGTGTTTCATTTCTACATTACCCACATGTCCCCAGTGGCCTCTAATGTTCCAGCTCAGGTGTCCCTCGCCCTTACTCACTATATGTCAACCACTTTGAGATTTTAATATTTTTATTTTTATGTAATAAAAAACAAAGCCAGGTGTGGTGGTGCATGCTTGTAATCCCAGTACTTTGGGAGGTGGAGACCGGAGGATCCGGGTTTGCGGCCAGCCTCAGCTTGCGCGCGCTGTTTCTCCCTCTCTCTCTCTCTCTCTCTCTCTCTCTCTCTCTCTCCCTGTCTCTCTCTCCCTCTCTACTTAGTGAGGTCCTCCGAAACTTCATGAGACCCGGTTTCAAAATAAAGTATAAAAAAATAGGGCCAGGGGCGTAGCGCAGAGGTAGAATGCCCCTGCGTTCAATCCCCAGTACCACAAAAAAATAAAAAATAAATAATATAAAACAAGATTTCACAGGCTTTTTGTTGTTGTTTTTATGTAAAAAAGCTTTATTTGCAGTGGGGCAGGAATTTAATCAAATAGGATAAATCCCATGTCATCATCGGACTCCTCCAACTCCTTCTTTTCTCTCTTCTTTTCTGCTGCAGTGGGGGCAGAGCCTGGGGCCGCACAGACAGCCACAGTCCTATCTATAGCACATAGGCCATGTCTTCAATGCTTTTTCCATTCTGCTTACTGATGGCCTTGTTGAGCCCATTGTCATCTGCCTGGATGCCCACACTGTCCAGAATCACTGAGGGAGGAGGTGCCCCTGAGGATGGCCAGCACATAGAGGAAGGCACGTAGGTAGCACATGTTGGCATCACTGGACAGCCTCACATGTGGGACCAAGGAGGCAGTGGGGAGCAAAAGAAAACAGTCAGTTTCTTGTTTGTTTTCTTTTGTTTTAAGTCAAGTAATACTAAAAGTTTTCAGAATATACATCAATAGTTCCCAATGCGTCCTCCTATCCTAGTCCACTTTTCTCTGTTTACTTGGGTAGAGAATTCTAGGTTAAAAATACTGTTCCATTAGGATTTAAAGACATTTCTTTTCTGCCCTCTTGCTTCCAGCATTATGGCTTCTAAGTATGACACATTTCTGATTCTTGATCCTTTCCAAAAATTTTAGGGTTTCCTCTCTGTTCCAATGAGAAGGATTCTAGGAAGACAGCAGCAGCGGTGTGGGTTTTGCATAATTCTAGATCCCCACCTGAAAGCAGAGTGATTACATAGCAAAACCAAAAGCAAAATGAGGAAACAAGATATCTCCACAAACCCCAAAGCACACGAGGTGAGGACAAGCAGTAGTCCTATGGCCCACACACTTCTGTGTCTGTGAAAGAGAAAAGCAGAGGGAAGCACGAGAGCCTGGAGGCCTCACAACATGAATGCCCCCAGACGCATCGGGTTCACTGGAGAGCACAGTGTTGGGCACCCTCTGAAACTTGGAAGGGGTTCTGTCTGCCCCAGCCTTGGGCACAAACGAAGGGTATGAACCTTGTAAAACAAGCTGGATGAAACAAATATTAAAATCTATAATTCAAGAAATTATCCCCCCCAAAAAAACCCTGAAAACTACATATTGAAAGAGTACTCAGTGCACCTAATTATATGAACCTGAAAATCACCTACACCACAATACAACAACACAACCAGAGCATCCAAGAAATATAGCTAATATGAAATGACCTAACTTATGAATAATAGGCATTGAAAAGTTCTAGAAGCACAAACCAAGGAATCAGAAACCTCTTCAGAGAAATAATATCAGAGAATTTCCCAAACATAGAAAAAGACTTGGACATCCATGTACAGGAGACATTCAGAACACCACCAACAATAGACATTTTATTCATTTATTTATTTTTGTGGTACTGGAGATTGAACGCAGGGGCATTCTACCTCTGAGCCCCAGCCCTATTTTTTTAATTTTTATTTATTTTTTTATTTTTTTGTGTGTGGTACTGGGGATTGAACCCATGGGCTTTCTACCTCCGAGCTACACCCCTAGCCCAATTTTTTATTCTTTATTTTGAAACAGGGTCTCACTAAGTTGCGGAGGGCCTCACTAAGTAACTAAGGCTGGCCGCGAACCAGGATACTCCTGGTCTCAGCCTCCCAAGTGCTGGGATTATAAGCGTGCGCCACCACACCTGGCAGAACACCACCAACAGGACAAGATCAAAAAAGAACTTCCCCACACCACATAATAATCAAAATGACAAACATAGAGATCAAAGGAAGAATCTTAAAAGCATTGAGAACAAAAGAATGGGTGACACTCAAGGGGCAAAACAATAAGAATCATGCCAGACTTCTCAACCCAAGTCATGAAAGCCAGGAGGGGCTAGTATGATGTACTCCAGACCCTGAAAGAAAACAACTTCCATCCAAGGCTGCTAAATTCAGCAAAGAGCCAGGTGTGGTGGCGCACGCTTGTAATCCCAGTACTTGGGAGGCTGAACAGGAGGATCGCAGGTTCACGGCCATGCCCCTGGGTTCAATCCCCAGTACCGCAAAAAAAAAAGGGCATTGTACTTCCGAGCTACACCCCCAGCCCTATTTTTTATTCTTTATTTTGAAACAGGGTCTCAATAAGTTTGTGGAGGGCCTCACTAAGTAGCTGATGCTGGCTGCGAACCTTCGATCCTCCTGTCTCAGCCTCCCAAGTACTGGAATTACAAGCATGCACCACCACGCCCAGCTTTAAAAGAATTTTTATGGAGAAATTAAAACCTTCCAAGACAAGCAGAAACTAAAAGAATTCATGACTACTAAGCCATCATAGAGAAAATACTTAAATAAATAAAACACAAGGAAGAAAAAAAGAAGTAAATACCAGAACCAGAGAAGGGGCCAGTTCCACCAGATGGGCAACTAAGTGAAGGAGAAATAACACCATATCAAACAGGAAATATAGCTCAAAATGACAGGGAAAAAAAAATCATCTCTCAATCTTAACACCGAATGTCAAAGCTCTAAACTCCCCAGTTAAAAGGCATAGACTGGCAATGTGGATTAAAAAACATAAAACAACTCTATGCTGCTTGCAAGAAACTCACCTTACAGGCAAAGATACCCACAGGCTAAAGGTGAAAAGATGAAAAAAGATATACCATGCAAATGGAGACCAAAAACAAGAAGGGGTAGCAATGCTCATATTCAACAAAGCAGGATTTAAGCTAAAACTTATAATAAGAGACAAAGTGGGTCACTTCTTACTAATAAAAGGAACAATGCAACAAGATGTAATGATAGCTGGGCCTGGTGGCACATGCTTGTAATCCTAGTACTTGGGAGGCTGAGACAGGAGGATCGCAGGTTCTAGTACAGTTTCAGCAAGTAGTGAGACTCTTTTGAACCTAGCGAGACCCTGTTTCAAAAAATAAAAAGTAAAAATAAAATAGGGCTGGGGGTGTAGCTCAGAGGTATAATGCCTATGGGTTCAATCCCCAGTGCCACACACACACACACACACACACACACACACACACACACACAAAAGAAGAAGATGTAATGATAGTAAACATTTATGCCCCAAATGTGGATACACCCACTTTTATAAAACAAACTCTTCAGGACATTAGGTCTCAAATACACCCAAATACAATAATATTGGGAGACTTCAACACACTCCTTTTTTTTAATGTTCATTTATTGGTGCATTGTAATTATACATTTTGATATATGTCAGGGTATGAGCATCATACATGCACACATTGCATATTTAGCCCTCCCTCCAATCCCACCCTGTTCCCTCCCCCTTCCCTCCCTTTCATGCTCCGGATAGTGATTGAGTCTTATAGGTTTGTGTATGTACATCATGTGCTATAGTGTGTTTCCCCCCACGCCCCTCGCAACTCCCTCAGTTAGGTCACCTTCTTTGTCCATCTAAAGATTTCGTCTTCTTCCCTTCTAAGTCCCCTCTAAATCCCATTCTATCTAGCTCCCACAGATTAGGGGGAACATCCAATTTTTTACTCTTAGTGACTTACTAATATCACTTAGCATGATGTTCTCTAGTTCTCTCCATTTCCCCGCAAATGATGTGATTTTCTTCTCTTTTGTGGCTGCATAAAATTCCATTGTGTACATATCCCATAGTTTTGTGATCCATTCATCTGTTGATGGACACCTTGGCTGGTTCCAAAGTTTGGCAATTGTGAATTGTGCTGCTATAAACATAGATACACATGCATTAGTCTGGTAGTTGGGTTTTAGTTCTTTGGGGTAGATGCCTAGAAGATGTATTGCTGGGTCATACGGTAGGTTTATTCCTATTCTTCTGAGGATCCTCCACACTGTTTTCCAAAGTGGTTGCACTAATTTGCAATTCCACCAACAGTGTAGTAGAGTTCCTACTTCTCCACATCCTCACCAGCATTTGTTGTTGTTTGTGTTTTTAATGATTGCCATTCTAATTGGGGTTAGGTGAAATCTCAGGGTAGTTTTGATTTGCATCTCTCTGATTGCTAACGATGTTGAACATTTTTTCATACATTTATAGGTCATTTGTATTTCTTCTTCTGTGAAGTGTCTATTTAGTTCACTTGCCCAGTTTTGATTGGGTTATTTGTTTTTTTAGTGGTGATTTTTTTAAGTTCTCTGTATATTCTAGATATGAGTCCTCTATCAGAGGGGTAGCTGGCAAAAATCTTCTCCCATTCTGTCGGCTCTCTATTGAGGTTCTTGATTGTTTCCTTTGCTGCACAAAAACTCTTTAGTTTAATGCAATCCCACACATTAATCCTAATTTTAGTTTCCTGTGCCTTTGGGGTCTTGTTGAGGAAGTCTTTACCTGTGCCTATGTGTTGAAGTGTTGGGCCTATGCCCTCTTAGAGTAGCTGCAAGGTCTCTGGTCTGATTTCTGGGTCTTTGATCCATCTGGAGTTGACTCTAGTACAGGGTGAGAAAGTGGGGTTTATTTCTATTTTTCTGCATATGGTTAGCCAGTTTTGCCAGCACCATTTGTTGAAGAGGCTATCCTTTTTCCATTGGGTGTTTTTAGCCCCTTTGTCAAAAATCAATTGGGTGTAGGTGTGTGGGTTTGTTTCGGAGTCTTCTATTCTGCTCCATAGGTCTATGTGTCTGCTTTTGTGCCAATACCATGCTGTTTTTATTACTATGGCTTTGTAGTATAGTTTGAAGTCAGGTATTGTGATGCCTCCTGTGTGGTTCTTGTTGCTGAGAACTACTTTGGCTATTCTGGGTTTTTTGTTGTTCCAAATGAATTTAAGGACAGATTTTTCTATGTCAGTGAAGAATGACTTTGGTAATTTAATGGGTATTGCATTGAATCTGTAGAGCACTTTTGGAAGAATGGCCATTTTGATGATATTTATTCTGCCTACCCAAGAGCATGGGAGATCTT
>PVJS01053680.1:0-13205 GCA_004027185.1 Glis glis
AAAAAAAAAAAAAAATAAGCTTAATGACAGCCTCCGGAGGAAGGGAAGTCACAGTGAATATACTTACTGGGTTGTTTTTTTTTTTTGTGGTACCGGGGATTGAACCCAGGGGTGTTCTACCTCTGAGCTACATCCCCAGCCCTATTTTTTTATACTTTATTTTGAAACGGGGTTTCACGAAGTTGCAGAGGCCTCATTAAGTAGCTGAGGCTGGCCGCGAACCCGGATCCTCCGGTCTCAGCCTCCCAAGTACTAGGATTACAAGCGTGCACCACCACACCCGGCTACATACTGGTTTTTCATATGCTTTTATTGGTGCATTGTACTTCTGCATCATAATGGGGTATAGAGTGATAGGAACATACACGCACAGCCCTTGCTGCGTTTCCCCCCAGATCCCGCCTGCTCCCTCCCCTTCCCTGTACATGTCGTTGAGATTGGTAGTGATAATTTCACATATGTACATTATTTGAACTCCATACTGTTAATGAGAAGTATGACAGTAAGAAAGCAACAGCAGGCACGGTGGCACACACCTGTCATCCCAGTACCCAGGAGGATGAGACAGGAAGATTGCATGCTCAAGGCCAGCAGTGTGCAGCAACTTAGTAAGACTCTGTTTCAAAAAATAAAATAAGGCTGGGCGTGGTGGCGCATGCTTGTAATCCCAGTACTTGGGAGGCTGAGACAGGAAGATCGCAAGTTTGTGGCCAGCCTCAGATACTTAGTGAGGCCCTCTGCAACTTAGTCAGACCTTGTTTCAAAATAAAGAATAAAAAATAGGGCTGGGGGTATAGCTCTGAGGTAGAATGCCCCTGGGTTCAATCCCCAGTATCGCAAAAATAAATAAATAAATAAATAAATAAATAAATAAATAAAATAGGGCTGAGGTATAGCTCAGAAGTAGAGCCCCCCCAGGTTCAATCCCCAGTACAGAAAGAAAAAAGCATAAATAATCAGAAATGAAAAGCACCCCATTCAGTTCCTTAGCCAGCTAACTAGAGCTATTCCAAGTGCATTCCACACCCAGGGTGGTAATGCTCTCAAAACGACATGTTCTTCATTCCTCCTGATCCATAAACTCAGCAATTAGTTAGGATATCTGTGCAGTTGCTATAACAAAGACTCCACAATTTAAAAGTGTCTTTCATAAGCTTAAGGTTTATTTCTCTTCGAAGAAGAAGAAGAAGAAGAAGGAGGAGGAGGAGGAGGAGGAGGAGGAGGAGGAGGAGGAGGAGAAGAAGAAGAAGAAGAAGAAGAAGAAGAAGAAGAAGAAGAAGAAGAAGAAGAAGGAGAAGAAGAAGAGAAAGAAACAGGTTGGCTGTCCTGGGCAGAGATGGTGGCCCCACAATCATGAGGGTGTCAGGTGTCAGGCTGTCTATCATGTCTCGCCATCCTCAACTTCAGACTGTCATCTCCTATTCCACTATAGCCTCTTTGACACCTGCCGTCACAACTGCATTCCAGACAGCAGGAACAGGAGACCTTTCTGTGAGGACATGGTAGATTTCTCACATCACTTCCTTGAGAATGCGGTCAATGTTTTCACCTGGCACAAAGAGGACTTGAAAGTGCACTTTATTCTGGGTCTCTCTATGCACAGTTGACTTGGGTTTGGTTCTGTGTCCTCCGTGCCTTCCCCAGAGCAAAGATCCTCAAGTGCATGGTGGTGTGCACCTGTAATCCCAGTACTTGAGAAGCTGAGACAGGAGGATCGCAGGTTTGAAACCAGTCTCAGCATCTTAGCAAGACTCTCAGCAACCCAGCGAGACCCTGTTTAAAAAATAAAAAGGGGGTAGCTAGGAGGTAGAATGCCCTTGGGTTCAATCCCCTGTACCACAAAAAGAAGAAAGAGGAGGAGGAAGAGGAGGACGAGGACAAAGCTTGGTATTGAGTATACTGTTGTTCATTATATTATTCTCTCCACTTTTCTGAATCTTGTAAATAGTTCACATTAAGCAAAATTAGGGCTTTGAAGTTCCTATAAGAAATGGTGGCTGCCTAAATCTACATCTCTTTGCAAATCCTCCAAAACCCATGTGGATTCACTAGCAGGAGAGATGGAAGACCACCCACAATCAATTACACCAGCTAGACTAGGAGATGAAGAATATTAAAAAATCTCATGTATGTAGGGAAATAAATAGCCAGAGTCAACAGGACCGCTGCAGAGCCCATGTCAGAATGCAGAGCGGGATGGGGAGCGCATGGGAAATGAGGTGAGCATCCACCCAAGACCCCAGAAAATCAATGGCAACACTAGTGCAAACTATGAAGGATTTCAATAAGGTGGTGGAGTCTAACATAAACATGGAACAGTCAATAAGTTTCATATATGCAATCAATAACTAATTAGACCATGTAATGAAAACAAAGACCTCATTTTTGCTAGCAATAAAATAAAAACAAAATTCTTAGGAATAAACTGAGCAAAAAGATTTGCAAAAGGCTATCCAAGGAAAACTTTCAAAGCATGCCTAAGAGACACAAAAGGACACTTGAGCAAGGAAAAAGACATTTCTTGCTCTTGGGATGACATCAGAAATGTCTTATTTTTAGTGGTAGCAGGGATTGAACCCAGGGCCTCATGCATGCTAGGCAAGTGTTCTACCACTAGCTACAAATTTGAAGATCCCAGCTATGAAGCCATTGGAAAACCCCAATCCTGAAGAAATAATGTAAAATTAATCTGGTAATTTGTTGTGGATTAGTTGTACTGTTACTTAGAAGTATCAGAATAAGCCGGGCGTGGTGGCGCACGCTTGTAATCCCAGTACTTGGGAGGCTGAGACCAGAGGACCCAGGTTCGTGGCCAGCCTCAGCTACTTGGTGAGGCCCTCCGCAACTTAGTGAGACCCTGTTTCAAAATAAAGAATAAAAAATAGGGCTGAGGGTATAGCCCAGAGGTAGAATGCCCCTGGGTTCAATCCCCAGTACCACCAGAAAAAAAAGAAGTATCAGAATAAACATACATTTTATAACTGTCAAAAAAAGAATGCTCCACCAGTTAATATAAAATGTAACGTGACTCTCTTAGCGTTCTCACTGCTGTATCCCAGTAAATCTGACCACACAACTTAGAGAAAGGAAGATTTAGTTGCTCACGGTTTCCTTGGAAATTCTAAGTTCAGTCCATGTGATGCTGGCGTCTGGATCTCAGGGCATGGCAGCGGGAAGCAGAAAGAGGGAGAGCACAAGGCTTCAATCTTACATCACAGAGGCTAGAAGCAAGCGAGGGGAGGAGAAACCATATACAATCCCCAAGGCCGCACCCCCCCAGGGACCCACCCTCTCCAGCCACACCCTATCAGCCCAGGCCACCACCCTGATAAATCCATTACCGTAGATTTACCCACTGCTGAGATTATAAGGAAGCCCAGCTTCCAACATTGCTACCTTTTTTCTGTAAGGGGTAGGGGGACATTCTATGTCCAAACCATTACAGCAATCTTGATAATAATAACAATATTTTTAGAGACCAGTTCATTCTAAAGCACATATGGAAAGATAAACAGGCAGGAGAATCAGGAACCAACTGAAAAAGAAGAGCAATGAGGGGACCTCAGCTTACAAGAGAATAAAACACAGTATGAGGCCTCTGTAATTAAAACAGTGTGCCAGTGGTCCAAAAATAGAAATCCAATGGAACAAAATAGAAAGTCCAGAAATAGCTCTGAGTACATGTGAAAACTTAGTATTTCATTATGGTGACATCTTAAATCACTGGAGAGAAGATGAACTTTTTACTAACTAAATGATGTCAGGCCAAGAGATTAGCCATTTGAAAAAGGCAAAATTGGGCTCCATTTCATGCCGTGGACAAGAATAAACTTCAAATGAGTCAGAGATAGAAATGTTAAAGAAAAGAAGTCCAGAAACTATGAGAAATATGAGTAAGTTCCTGAATGTAGGGTGTAGGGAAAGCCTTTCTATCTAGGACTCCTTTGCTTTCTGTTATGGTTAGACATAGAATGGCCCCTTAAAGAGCTCATAAATTGGTGTTTGGAGTTGGTATAATTGAGTCTTAAGGATTGTAATCCCAGTAGTGTATAAATCCATTGTAATGGATTTATGTGGGTGGTGGCTGGAGGGGGTGGATGCCTGGGGGGTGCAGCCTTGGGGATTTTATATATATATATATAACTTCTCCTCCCCCTGCTCACTCTCTTGCTTCCAGCCTCCATGATGTGAGGAGCACAGCCCATGTGCTCTCCCTCTCTCCACCTCCTGCCGCCATGCCCTGAGATCCGCAATCCCCGGCCTCACATGGACTGAACCCGAAACCATAAGAAAATCAATCTTCTTTCCTCTAAGTTACATGGTCAATCTTTTATATTATAGCTGCAAGAATGCTGACTGGAACACTTTCTTTAGGATTTAACCATCCCCTCCATGAGACAGCCAATGGGTGTCTATCCAAAATCACAACCTCTCCTGACACTCCCTTCTACCTTATATGCTAGATTTTTTTTCCCTTGGCATTTATCACTAATACACCCTATATTTTACCCGTTTGCTTAAATTTGTATCTATGTCTCCCACTAGAATATAAACCCTATAAGGGCACAGATTTTTCATCTGTTTTGTTCACAACTGTATCCCTTGTATTTAAGAGAATGTCTGGCACTCAATAATTATTAGATGGACGGATCCATCTGTTCTTCTGATATTATTTCTTTGATAGTTTCTTCCTCTGTATTTTCTCCAGTTTCTCTTTTCATGATTCCTATTATTCCAATGTTAGGTCTCTTAAATAGATCCTCCAAGTCTATATTTCTCTATCACTTTTCAATTTCTTGGTTTCTTACTACCCATGATCTTTTTTTATTTAGGTAGCCTATTTTTAACTTTTGGGAGTGCTTCATTCTCTGATTTTTCACAACATCTAGGGTTTTTTTTTTCCTTTGAAAACAATTAGAAGAATTTTGTGCTTCCTCTATTCTCTGGGTTCTAAAGTTCTTTCCTCTGTTTACCTTAATGTTTATTTTCTCATCTTGTGGATAATCTTCAGCTACCTATTCAAAATGAGACACTGAAAGCAGATTAAAAACTGTGCCTGGGAAGAGCTTGTTGACTCCTGGGCCTCATTAACAGAGTGGTCAGGAGAAGAACCGGCCATTTAATTGGAAGATCCTCAAATGTTAATGTCTTTTTTCCCAGGGAAGTTTGTTTTCTCTTAGGAAGAATCTACAGATTCCCATCTTCCTGCACCCTTGCAGCGGGGCAAGGAAAGGAGTCAGAGGAACACATCTCACCAACTGTTTTCAGACCTAGCAAGTACATTCTGGTCTTATTTCTATTATAAGATTGTGCCCATGGCTTGGCCTCTCTATAAAATGGTTGGGAGATTTTTGGTAGGACATATGAGGCATTTTGTAGGGAATCCTTAGTATTGCTTTTGCTAACTGATCGTTAAAAGTCTTCTTACATCAGGAGATGCAGAAGGAATCGACATGTGTAATCACCCCTTCCTCACACAATTCTCCTAATGCAGAAAAGCAGAGATAGTAATACAAATCCAAGCCGCTGGGGCCAGGGCGTGACAGCAAGGGCGGCTCTAGGTGGTCAGTGAGAGTCAGAGGAGATACAGTAGCCCGGGTAGACATTAGGGAGATCCAGAGCCTAGCTTGCTTTTGCAATCTTCTCAAATATGATCCATGGGCTTAGATAAAATGTTTAGGGCAAAATAGACCAGTGGGAAAAAATTTGAAAATTTTATTTCAAACTCACTCCCTAGTTCTCCTTCTTAAGCCTAAAACCATAGCATGTCTCTACAAAAATCAGAATTCACCCAGTCACATGTTTCCATAATCAGAGAGCTACAGCAAAGAGGCCAAGTGAGCCAGTCGAGTTGAATGAGCTCCTGCGCTTGCGCTATGGATGCAGGAGATGGCTCGGGGAGGACCGGGGCCTCTGTGCAAGGCCACTTGTGCAGTACACAGCAGGTATCGTCACAAGGCTGCAAGATGACAGCATGCCTTGGAATTGTGCAACGTGCAGTCCCATGATGACATATCTGGATTATCAAAACCCAGTCCCAACTAGAGACAGCATTCTTTTTTTTTTTCACTGTAGTATCATGTTTATGCAGGAACAGAACCATTCTGCCCTCTGTCCATCTTGCTCAGTCCTGGAAATCATCCCAAACTCAGGCCTCCTTTAGCAAACTCTTGCACTTGGGACATTTGTTTAAAAGAAATTTTTAGAGCCAGGTGTGGCGATTCCTGCCTGTAAACGTGGGAGGCTGAGACAGGAGGATGGCAGGTTTACAGCCAGCCTCAGCAGCTTAGAGAGGCCCTCTGCCATTTAGAAAGGCCCTGTTTCAAAATAAAAAAATAAAATAGGGATGGGGGTGTGGCTCAGAGGTAGAATGCCCCTGGGTTCAATCCTCAGTAGAAGAAAGAAAAAGAAAAGAAGGAAAGAAGAAGGGAGGGAGGGAGGGAGGGAGGGAGGAAGGAAGGAAGGAAGGAAGGAAGGAAGGAAGGAAGGAAGGATGGAAGGAAGGAAAGAAGGAAGGAAGGAAGTGATTTTTAGGTGGCAAACAGAAGCCTGCCCTTTCCCGATGTAACCATTTCTGTCTCTAAGCTTAGAGAGATGATTTTTTTTTACATTCACTAAAGTGTCACTTAATGAAATGGGCAAGATGGTCTCTAGAAAATAACTTAATGAGAACATTTTCTTCTAGAAGGAAATTAGATGAATTGCAAGTAGTCCATTATTAGGTTTTGAATGACTTTAGTTTCTTAACACCAAGTAGAAAGAAAATAACCAGGGCTACAATGTGTAATTTCTAAGAATATTAATAATAATAGCTATAATGATTGTATTTGCAATCTTATTATTCAGTGAGAAGGTTGCCAGGCAATTTACCAGAGTGTGGGCTGAGGATTATGAAATTCCACTTACGCACAAATGATAAAATGTGTTGTCATGGAGAGAGGCTGGTCAAAACAGGGTAATGTTCTGGCTCACTTGAAATGTATCAAAGCAAGGATTATCTGATATAAAGGAAGCAACGTCATTCTCATAGTTGGTGAATCTTCTGGAAAAAAAATGCAAAGACTAGCTGAAAACCAAAAATTCTAAATCACTCTTTCTCAAAAACTCATATTGATATCACCTGGAAAGTTTTTAAATGTACTGAAGCCCAAATCCCTGCTCCAGAGATCCCGGTGTAACATGGGTGGGTGCCGTCTGGAGACTGGGATTCTTAAAGCTCCCCAAGGTGACTCGAATGAGCAGCAAGTTGTAGAAACTTATTCTAGACGATGACACATCCTCCTGTCCAAAGACAACAGTGACAGTGAAGCTTTTTATCACAGATGTGTGACTCAGCATTAATTTAGAGGTAAATGTATTGGTATGTCTAAAGACAAGTGAACTTGGGAGGCTGAGGCAGGAAGATCACAGGTTGGAGGCCAGCCTCCGCAACTTAGAGAGGCCCTCAGCAACTTAGTGAGACCCTGTTTCAAAATAAAAAATAAAAGAGGACTGGGGGTGTAGCTCAGAAATAGAACAACCTTGGGTTTGTTCTCCAGTACCACAAAACATAAAAAATAAAGACAAGTGAAGGAATAGAAATACAGAAATAAATAGAGACAGACTGAAAATAGAGCACTTACTAGGCCGGGCGTGGTGGCGCACGCTTGTAATCCCAGTACTTTGGGAGGCGGAGACCGGAGGATCCGGGTTTGCGGCCAGCCTCAGCTCTCTCTCTCTCTCTCCCTGTCTCTCTCTTTCTCTTTCTCTCTACATAGTGAGGCCCTCCACAACTTCATGAGACCCGGTTTCAAAAATAAAGTATAAAAAATAGGGCCAGGGGTGTAGCGTGGAGGTAGAACGCCCCTGGGTTCAATCCCCAGTACCGCCCGCAAAAAAAAAAAAAAATAGAGCACTTACTAGAATAATAAATAATAGGAAGTATTGTCTATTAATATAATAGAATTATATTTTAAATGCTATATAGTATCTATTTTACACATTAATATAATATAGTAATTGAAGTATATAAATATTACACTCAATTAAACTTAATCAGAGCTATACTGATACATAATTTAAAATAGATTTTGTCTTCAGAGAGCATCACGTACTTAACAACTTAACATCACGTACTTAACAACTTCGGGTCTCACGAAGTTGCAGAGGGACTCACTAGGTAGGTAGAGAGAGAGAGAGAGAGAGAGAGAGACAGGGAGAGAGAGAGAGCTGAGGCTGGCCGCGAACCTGGATCCTCTGGTCTCCGCCTCCCAAAGTAGTGGGATTACAAGCGTGCGCCACCACGCCTGGCTTACTTAACATTTTTTAAGAAAACGCTTGCCCTTCCCTGTAAAGTCAGGCTATGGTCAGGTAATACGGGTGGTTCCAAAACCACTATAGGCAACAGATTTGGTTTCCACTCAAATCCAAATTATTTAGCTCCACTGCATTTCATGGAATCAAACTACTATATAGATGTGAGCAAATGATTCCAGAGATACATGGATTTGATGACCAAGGACATTGAATTTAAACCATTTATGGCCAGTAAGAAAACAGCTCACCTGAGTCAGACTCCCTCTGTCCATTGCTGAGCATCTCTTGAATACCTACCGCTTGCAGAGCCGTGAGCTTGGGGAGCGCTCTCTGTAGAGTTTTGTTACTTAGGAAGGATGTGGATCAAAAATGTCAGTCGAAGCCGGGCGTGGTGGCCCATGCTTGTAATCCCAGTACTTGGGAGGCTTAGACTGGAGGATTCGGGTTCGCGGCCAGCCTCAGCTACTTAGTGAGGCCCTCTGCAACTTAGTGAGACCCTGTTTCAAAATAAAGAATAAAAAATAGGGCTGGGGGTGTAGCCCGGAGGTAAAATGCCCTTGGGTTCACTCCTTGGTACCGCCAAAAAAAAAAAAAAAAGTCAATCGATTGTGTTTTTTCGGGATGGCTGATAGATACACTCTGTCTGCTTTGCTGTTCATTACGCTTTTCACATGCATTTGAATCGTTTAAGAAAAGTTGAATTCAATATGGACTCTAGATTGAATAAACCTACAATCAAGGAGAAAAAAAGGAAAGAGTTACATAAACAGCAAGAGCACAAACTCGAAGGTAACCGGCCTCCGGGAGTGCTGCAGTTCTCACTCCTTTAACAGCTCGTGGCAGGTGTTGGGAGGGCAGCTTTCTAGGTGGTGGCTAAAAGACCCAGGCTCTGTCACCCATGGTTCTGCCACGTCCTACGTTCTCCTGACCCATCACTGGAGCCTCGACATCCAGCTGGCCTCCTGGGACACAGAGTGGAAGATGGCATGGGAGGTTACTATGAGTCAGACACAGGACTCACATCGTTTCTGCCCACATTCTAGAATCTCGAACCCAGCCACGTGGCCGGCCACTTCTCAGTGGATCCTGGGAGACGTGGTTTAGCTCTTTGTCCAGGAAGAACAGGGCAGGGTTTGGTGAGCATCCAGCCAGTCTCTGTGGGCGATAGTAAAAGAGAAGGCTCGTGAAGCTCCAAGGCCTCTCAGAGGAAAGAAACTGCTTTTGGCAACCGGATTGGGGCAAGATTGACAGGAAGGGCGAGATCTGAATAATCCCTTGGGGGACTTGTAGGATTTGGAATTGCAGAGATTGGGGGGGGGGGGTAAAAACTCTGTGGCAAGGCGGAAAAGTAGACAACAAGGCACCCAGACGAGGAAAGACAGCGGAGATGGAAGAGGAGAGTACATTCAACCACACATATAGGAAGACTTTGCCAGGCCCCCAAAGAACAGAATACTTCTGAACTAGTTGTAAAAAGCCACTGGTCCCTGCCCCTGAGCGTCCACACCACCGTCCCAGCTGCCTCCTGAGCCATCAAGACTTCCCCCCTGCCCAGGAACTAGAAAGCGCTAGAAAGCAGCCCCTGACATGGTTGGCGCTACAGGCCCCTGCTGCAGCCCCGGGGTCCCATCGGTTTGGGTTGATTGGTGCCCAGGTTTGCAGATTTGACTGGCTGTTCCGTATTCTGAACATCCTCTCTGTCTGAACACAGAATACTGGGAGAGGTGGGCTGGAGCTGGTTCGTGGGCACCCTCAAATGCCACACCATGAGTTTGAATTTTATTCATTAAGAGGGAGGAAAATGTTCATCGCAGATTTTTTTTTTGAGTAGGCAAGTAATATGATCAGAGCTCTGTTTAGAAAGATGACTCTGACAGCAGCTAATTTAGGGTGTTATAAAGAGAGAGAAAGTAGAAGCAAGGATTAAGTGATCTTTGTAAATGAGCGGCACCACATTATTGAAACAAAGAGGCTACATCTGATTAGACATTATAGTTGTTAAGATAAGGGCAACATTGCCAGCAAACTAGACCAGACCCGACCTTATTACCTTGTTCTAATTATCAGTGTTTGTAACTGTAATTGCTCTTACTCTATCTATATGAGTAAAGGTATTATTCTGTCCTGGTCTCTAGTGCCAGGATTTGCAGAGAATCATTGGATAACCATCTTCTGTGTGTCCCTTCGATCCTCCCTGTAAGAGCAAAAGCTTGCTGCTCTGCCTGTTACTTGAGGGAAATACCTAGGACTACTCCAGCCTCATGTTTTCGTTGTTTTTTTGTTTGTTTGTTTGTTTGTTTGTTTGTTTGCGGTACTGGGCATTGAACCCAGAGGCATTCTACCTCTGAGCTACACCCCCAGCCCGATTTTTAATTCTTTATTTTGAAACAGGGTCTCACTAAGTTGCGGGGCCTCACCAAGTAGCTGAGGCTGGCCGAGAACCCGTATCCTCCTGTCTTAGCCGCCCAATTACTGGGATTACAAGCGTGCGCCACCACACCTGGCTCATATTTTTCTCTAAGGGAATCCTCAACTAGGATTGTTAGCCTTATAAGGAGAACCTACTTGCTTGCTTCGTCTTTGCAAGCCCCATATCCCACGTGGACATGATTCCCACTGTTTTCTTTCTAGTTTTGAGGCTGTTCATCTTTGACTTAAAAATCAAAGGCACAGCCAGGCGTGGTGGCGCACGCTTGTAATTCCAGTACTTGGGAGGCTGAGACCGGAGGATCCGGGTTCGCGGCCAGCCTCAGCTACTTAGTGAGGCCCTTTGCAACTTCGTGAGACCCAGTTTCAATAAAGGATAAAAAATAGGGCCGGGCGTGTAGCTCAGAGGTAGAACGCCCCTGGGTTCAATCCCCGGTACCGCAAAAAAAAAAAAAAAAAAAAAATCAAAGGCAGATTGTTGTTCCTATGTCGGTACACAACACTTCCCACAAGGCCACAATCCTTCCTCTCCTCGAAGACTGGACACCTCCCTTCTGCCCCTCCCACCCAGGAGCTTGACAGGAATAGATTTTCTATGTCCCTGCTTGGGCTTCATCTCCATCCTGTCCCCCAGGGAGTTGGGGTGCACCCCCCTTCTCAGCACGGGGGTACTTTCACCAACATGGAAGCTTTCAGAACTCCATCTTTTAGGGGCTTACGGCAGTTCCATTACATGGCCATGATCAATTGGATCATTGGCTATTGGTGATTAGCTCAATCTCCATTCCTTCTTCCCTCCCTGGAAGCCCAAGGGCGTGACTGAAAGTTCCAACCCTCTAATCATGACTTGGTCTTTCTGGCAACCAGTCCCCACTCTGGAGCTATCTAGGGGCCCACCAAGGGCCTCGATAAATCAAAAAGATGCTCCACCACCCAAGAAGTTCCAAGAGATTTAAGAATTGTGTGCCAGGAAATAGAGACAAAGATCAAATATATATCTGTCACACTTACTCCTCTTACATCAATAAGTGCAGGAAAATGATCTCTCCTTTGTTGTTTATAAATGTTAGCATAATGGTGCTAACTTGAGCAAAACCTATGCCTGGAGATATCAGCACTAGTTTAGGATCCAGTGAAGGAAATCAGAAACCACACTAGGTTTTTCAAATAGAGGGGATTTAAGACAGGGAATTGGTTACAGAGGTGTTAGAAGGTTGAGGGAACTCGGATGTCCGTAATTACAAGAAGCAGCTCCATCCCTGAGGTTGGAGTGAAAAGAAATACCAAAGCTTGGGAGCACAGACGATGGTTGGCTACATTGCTGTTTAGATTGGCCAGTGCTTCCATTTCTAAGGGGAGCGCCACGCAGCTGTTGTACAGATTTCTGAATGGTGGGCACCACACAGAGGGTTCCAGAAATATTGAAAACAGCTCAGAGGTTGGCATGTGCTGCCGGAGTGGTGGTAATGGGAGCTAGGAACAGGAAGTCTCCCCCTGGAGCTCCACTTGGCAACATGGCCCAGGTAACAGGACACTGGGATGTAACAGAGCCCAGGACACCTAGCTGGTACAGCCCAGCCCTCACCATGTGAACACCCAGCATCGTCATCACACACTCTGAGGCTCAGCTCACGGTGCTGGGTAGGATGGTCATACTGTAAATGCTGGGAGGGAAGAACCACAGAGGACCACGGCCAACACACCTTTTAATATTCACAATTAAGCCTCCGGCTTTCGTTTTCGGTTTCAGCATTATTATTACTTTTTTTTTTGCGGTACTGGGGATTGAACCCAGGGGCATTCTACCTCTGGGCTATACCCCCAGCCCTATCATTTTTTATTCTTTATTTTGAAACAGGGTCTCGCTAAGTTGCAGAGGGCCTCACTAAGTAGCTGAGGCTGGCCGTGAACCTGCAATCCTCCAGTCTCAGTCTCCCAAGTACTGGGATCACATGCCCAGTGTTATTGTTACTTTTTAACCTAGAATGGAAGACAATTTGTACATAAATCTGTATTTGGACCCACTTTTTCCCCCCTTTAGGTATTGGGTTTGGACCCAGGGGCATTCTACCTCTGAGCTACATCCCAGCCCTTTTTATTTTTTTATTTTGAAACAGGGTCTTGCTGAGTTGCTTAGCTGAGACTGGCCGAGAACATATGACCCTCTGTCTCGGCCTCCCAAGTATTGGGATTACAGGCGTGCATCACTCCCAGCTGGACCCATTTTCTTATATCCTTGTTAGTGATGGTACTGTGACATTATTTCAGGCTATGAAACTAAATATGCAATTTTGCAACACTGAATATATTTAGGGAAAATATGTCATTCAAGTTACTATATTAGAATATTAGACATAATGCTATTTCTGATCCCATTCTTTGTTTCACAAATGTTCAAACCTCTCAATAGAAACACTTTATTTCAAAAATAATTCTTTTTCTTTTCTTTTTTTTTTTTTTTTGTGTGTGTGGCACGGGGGATT
>PVJS01053681.1:0-13210 GCA_004027185.1 Glis glis
ACGCAAAAAATTTAGCCTTCCAGAAAAATGTTGGAATTACCCCCATTATATAATTGAATATTTTTCCTTATTAATTCAGGAGAATTTTATTTCTCAAAAAAATACACACACACACACACACACACACACACACACACACACACTGGGGACTGAACCCAGATGCATTCTACCTCCGAGCTACACCCCCAACCCCTTTTATTTTTTGTTTGGAAACAGGATCTCTCTAGGTTGCTGAGAGTCTCACTAAATTGCTGAGGTTGGCCTCGAACCTGCAATCCTCCTGTCTCAGCCTCCCAAGTATTGCAATTACAAGTGTATACCACCATGCCTGGCTGGTAATTGATAATTTTGTAAAAGTGATAACATGTTCAGTCATTCTAAGCCATAGTGTATGTTTACTGATGCAGTATTTTCTTCATTGATATTTCAGCTGGAAGCTCTTCTGCATCAGCATTTTGAGTTATATAAAAAATGGTAGTTGAGGTGCTTTGTCATACTTAGTTCAATTTGGTTATGAATAATTTAAAGTGATGATATCTTGGAAATCTTGAAAATAATTTTCCCGAGTTTTACATTGAGCACCAAGGACATTCTCTAAGTGTACTTATAATTTGATTTAGATACAAATAAAGAACTAAATTAAACTGGAGCTGAAAAGTTTATTTTCTTGGAACACAAAACTTGCATACAGATTTTGGTTGTATATAACTATGTTTACGTTGATAAATGTGAATAGCTTTTACAATTGTGGAAAAAAACTCCAAAAATAAAATCAAATCTTTTCATAAGGCTTCGTTATGAAATATGTGATAAATTCTGAAAATCTTACATACTAGTATTACAATATGAAACTTTTAGTTTTGCTGAACAGAAGTTTATACCATAATTTCAGCTGTAACCATATTTCCAGTAAAGGAATTTATATATTAACAAACTTTAGTTATGCTTGAGGCAGAATACATCCTATGAATATCTCTACTGACTTCCATTTTCTCTGAGATGACATTTTTGTTTATATTGTATTTTTAATACTTCCATTGGTGCATTATAGTCTCACATCATAATGTAGTTCATAGTGATAGTGACATACACACACACTGAGCTAACTTTTAAATACAAAATCATAGGTTAAGCCGGGAGAGGTGGCACACGCTTAAAATCCTAGTACTTGGGAAGCTGAGACAGGAGAATCATAGGTTCGCGGCCAGCCTCAGCTACTTAGCGAGGCCTCCACAACTTAGTGAGACCCTATTTCAAAATAAAAGAATAAAATAGGGCTGGGGGTGTAGCTCAGAGGTAGAATGGTCATGGGTTCCATCCCCATTACCACACACAAAAAATCATAGGTTAGATACATGATTCTTATTAAGTTAATGTGTTGTAGTTGTTATTTTGTATACTATTTTGAGACATTAGTGGGATTAGCTACTGTTTTAGAGTTTCTTAATTTGTTGTTATTAGTAAGTTTTTATAAGGAGGGTAACTTGCTATAGTAAGTTTTTATAAGGAGAGAAAAAGCTCTGGGAGTTAGGATTATTTAGCTGACAAAGCACTGGTGTCAAATGTATGTATAATCAAATTCTGGCTCTGCCATTAACTAGCTATATTACTAGGAATCTTTACTGTATTTCAGTTTCCCAGTCTGTAAAGTTGATATGATGTGATACATACATACATACATACATACATACATACATACATAGATGATAGATAGATAGACAGAGAGAGATAGATAGCATAGGGGTGTGTGAAAACTAAATCAGTTAACACTTTCAAAACATCTCTACGTCTGACATATGTTGAAAACTTATTTCAGACATAATACTAGATGTTGAGATACAGAGAGCTTCCAGCACATAATAAGTAAGTCCATTTCCACCCTATTATTTGATGATCCTTTGTTCTTATTTCTTTCAGATTCAGATTTAGACTGCTTATTCAATAACAGTTCCCAGGTATTTTAAAATCATTGTTTTTTCCCTCTTTAGTGCCTTTATAAATATGTTCTTGTCACTTTCCACACTTTTTCCAACCTATGAGATAATGTACTCATTGATCTACAGTGGATATCTGACATGCTTCATTATGCATCTAAACTCACCAGCCTAAGAGGGGACGGGGTGATGAGGCTTAAAAATAGGTAAGCTGCTACTATGTGAAAATCTCTATGGTTGGCAGTGCTGTGTGAGTACCGAGGCTGTGCCACCCCACCTTTTTAACATTTTGACTTCTTATGGGATCCTGCCAGAGCAATGAGATGAAACAATTTAATAGACTTTTCAATCAAGCTGCCTAGGTTGTCACAAGGCTTCCAACACTTTCCTTAAACCACAGCCCCAAGGTACAAGTTAGGTTCACATCACTACAATGAAATAACTAAGGCCACTAACTTATAAAGAGAAAGGGTTTGTTTTGGCTCATGGTTCTGGAGGTTACAGTTTAAGACTGGGAGGCTCTATTTGTGCTGGGCCTCTGACAGGGGTAGTACATCATGTTTTTTATGCTATTATAAATGAAATTGTTTTCTTAGGTTTTTTTGTATTGCTTTTTTCTAGTGTATGGAAAATGATTGTGTATATTGAGATTGTATCTTAAAACCTTGCTGAATTCATTCATTTAACCCAGTGGATTTTTTTAGTGAGTGGATTAATTATGATTTTCTATATATAAGTTCATGCAATCTATAAAAATACTTTTGTTTCTTTTCAATCTGGATGACTTTTCCATCCTGTTTTCTTTATTAACTTCATTAGGTCAAACTTTTAGCACTATGTTGACTAGAAGTGACTCTTTCATGATATTAAGGAGACACATTTGCATCTTTTCACCAAAATATGCTGTTAGCTGCAGGGTTTTTTAAAAATTTTTTATAGATATTCTGTTAAGTTGAGGAAATTGCTTTCAATTCCTAGTTTTTTAAGTGTTTTTTTAATCATGAAAGGGTATTATATTTGATGAAAAATTTTCTACATCTATTGAGATGATCATGTGTTTATTATTATTATTCTATGAATTTGATATATTAATAATTTTGGAGGTTAGGCCAAACTTGATTTCCTGGAATAAATTCCACTTGTTCACAGAGTATTAAACTAGTAGTATTGCTAGTAGTATTTTAGGATTTTTGTTTATGAATGTGTATATATATATGCATATGAAATATTGGTCTATATTTTCATTTTATGTAATTATTATGTTTTTGGTGTCAGGGCAAATCCAGCCCCATAGAATTAGTCATTAATTCTTCTTCTACCTTTTGAAATATTTTCTGAAATGCTGGTCTTAATTCTCTTTTAAAAATCTAGCACAATTCACCAATGAGGGAATCAGAACTCAGTATTATTCTAATGGGATTTTGATGACTAAATCAATATCTTTATTTATTATAGGTCTATTCAGATGTCTGTGGATTATTCATTAACCCTAAAGACAACCCTTGAGGTATATCACATGATGACATTTTTAAGGGAAGGGAAACAAAGGTTAAACTTACTGCCCAATTTTCTGAATAATAAAAGACAAAGGAAGGATTCTGGTCAATATGACTCCAAAATTCATGTCAATTCCCATTGCATTACACAGCCTTCCAGACACTGATTAAGATTATGTATTCCCTTTGATAAAGTTATGGCATAGAGTTCTAAGACACTAAACTTTTTGGAGCAATGTGCTTTGATGTAAATATTTATTGAAAATCAACTTCCACCAAATATTTATGCAGATTGTGGACATCTTGGGAAAAGATTTTATTTGGCACATTTTTAGTTACCTGTCCTCCATCTATAAATCAGATTTTGGTAACCTTTTCATGGTGCCTCTTATCTACTGATTTAGTTTTGAGTTTATATTGCAGGGGCAACTGTTGGGTTTCTCTTTCTGAATAATATTGTCTTTTTTTCCAAACCTCTTCCTTTCGTAGGTCTCTTGTCTTTTTAAGACAGGTTTCTGGGCTTTTAGTATGAGAAATCAGAATATTACGAGTCATATATGAAAAGTACTGTAGAAGAAATAAGAAGTAAAGAAAAAACATAATTCGTGTTAGTATTTTGTGGGTGTTTAGAGGTGATCAGATGATGGTTTGAGAGGCAAGAGATTAGGAGAGGCAAAGGAATGAGGGAAAGAGGTGATTCTGAACTATACAACTCTTTATGTTTTCTGAAAAATATGAGTGAATCAATTTTTTCACCTGTTGTTATAGTTAGATATGGAATGTCCCCTAAATAGCTCATTTATTAATGTTGATAGTTGAAATAGTTAAGTCATGAGGGCTGTAATATCTAATCAGTAGATAAATTCATTGTAATGGGTTTATCTGGATGGTAACCTGGGCCGGTCGGGTGTGGGTAGACAAGGTGGGTCTCTGGGGGTGTGGCCTTGGTAATTATATATGGTTCTCTTTTCCCCTTGCTCTCTCTTGCTTCTGACCTCCATGGTGTGAGGAACAAAGTCCTTCTGCTCTGCTCCCTTTCTCTCTGCTTCTTGCTACCTTGCCCTGAGCTTCAGACCCTGGCCTCACATGGACTGAGCCCCAAGATCTACAAAAAATTGTGAGCAAATAAATCTTCCTTCCTCTAAATTGTGTGGTCAGATCTTTTAGAGTATAGCAGTGAGAATTCTGAGCGAGACACCAGTGTACTAAGTTTATTTATTTAACCACAAGATTAGTCCATGTTTGTGCAATGAGGGCCCCAACATTCGTATCACACTCCTATCTCACAATGAGGATGTATTTGACTTTAGTTTTGTACATGTATGGACCTTACAAAAAAGTGATTGTGGCTTTTGAATCTGGTTTCTATGGGACACATGATTTATTCACTTATTGATTTGACAAATAATTATTGAAAAACAATCCTTTTCAAGCCCTGTGCTTGATTATGGATGAATGAAATAATCATGGTCTCTGACTTCATGAAATATGTAGCTCAAGAAGGGAGATAAATATTTAATGGTTATACATCATCGCATGGATGATTACAATTTGGATCATTCCTATGAAGAGAAAATATAGAGAATTATGGGAGATGAGCATAGCAGACCTAACTTATTTGGATGAAATCGGTCATGGAAACCATATATAAGTTGGTGATTAAAAGCTTATACCTGAATGCATGTGGTGCCACATGCCTATAATCCCAGTACTTGGGAGGCTAAGACAGGAGAATCTCAGGTTTGAGGCCAGTCTCAGCAATAAAGCAAGACACTCAGCAACTTTGTGAAACCCTGTTTCAAAATGAAAAATAAAAAGGACTGAGGGGTGTAGCTCAGAGGTAGAATGTTCTTGGGTTCAGCAATTGAGACCCTGTCTTAAAATAAAGATAGAGATGATAGATAGATGATAGATGATAGATTGATAGATAGATGATAGATAGACAGACAGATGATAGATGATAGATGATGATGATAGACAGATGATAGGTAGATAGATAGATGATAGATAGATAGATAGATAGATAGATAGAGTTGGGTATGTAGCTGGGAGGTAGAATAACTGTGTTCAATCCTCAGTACCAAAAAAGTAAAGAAAAAAAGGAAACAGTTCCATTGACATCATGTACATATGTGAGAATACCAATGCCAATCTCAATATTTTGTATGGGGAAGGGGGAGAGTGGGGACTGAACTGAAGGAAAACTAACCAAGTGCTGTATGCATGTATGTCACTACACTATGAATTACAGTATGATGTGAGACTATAATGCACTAATAAAAGTTTAAAAATAAGAAAAAAAGAAAAGGTAGACAGGGAAAGATCACACAGACTATGTTAAGACATATTAAAACATTTTATCACATGTTCATGTAAAAGTAATTCACAGGTATATTTTGTCTCTCTTCACAACTGGGCTTTTCAAACATTCAAGAACAAAGTGTCAGATTTCCAGAAGACCATATTTGAGGGATATGTAACTTTTGTGCATTCTTACTCTCAGGAGCATATACAGAATTTTGCCAATTGGCAAGACATTTAACGCTATAAAATAAAGTTCACATTCTATAAATGACTATTCAATAATTCAACAATATACAATTGAGAATAGTTTGACAGAGTGAGAAGTCCATGTCTGTAAATGTTCTTTTCCTAAGTGTTATTTAGTGCTATGTTTTGTGAATTTTTCTCATTCAATAATATAGAGTTTTCTATTTCAAGATGTAGAAACTGAGTTTCATGGAGATGGAATGATCTTCTTATGATTGATGTGGGATTTAATACCTCTCAGTTGAGACCTCTAGTTTCTAGAACATCATGCTAAGTAGATATTACTCATATTCACTCATCCATTGATCCACTGGTTTTCCCAATAATTTTAATTATTTAATTTATAAAAATAATAGGAAACTGAGACTATACTAAGGAATAAATATATATTTTCTTATATCGTCCAGAGCTATAATGGAGTCCTAATATGCCTTGAAATAAAATAGAAGCTGGGCATGGTAGTGCACACCTATAATACTAGTACTTGGGAGACTGGGAAAGGAGAATTGTGGTTTCAAAGCCAGTCTCAACAAAATAGCAAGGCCCTCAGGAACTCTTTAAGTAAGAATCCTCTTTTAAAATAAAAAATAAAATAGGGCTGGATATAGCTTAAACATAGAACATCCCTGGGTTTAATCCCCAGTAACACAAAAAATAAATAAAGTAAAATGAAATAAAAGCCAGGCATGGTGACACATGCCCGTAATCCCAGTACTTGGAAGTCTGAGAAAGGAGGGTTGCAGGTAGAAATCCAGCCTTGGAAATTTAGTGAGACCAGTAGCACACGGTAAATTAATGACACCCAGTTTCAAAATAAAAAATAAATAGTGCAGGGGTGAGGTATAGCACAGAGATAAAATGCCCCCGGGTTTAATCCCCAGTACCATAAAGCAAAATATAATAAAATAGTATTAACCATATAGTCTAAATTACCAAACCACATGAAATGTATAAAAAGAGTCACTGACGGAAGAGAGAGAAACATTCCTTTTGGGGAGGGCTGAGTGCAAGAGCCATGCATAATGGATTTAACTCAGTCCTACTGGTCATTTAATAGGTTTTCGTTAAGCTCATAATGTGTGCAAGGCATTATAATTGGTGTTTATATCACCAATATATGTGGACTAATTCTAAATGAATAGCACATTTCATTTTGGCAGAATTTTGAAAAATCACTCTCTCATCAGAAAGCTAGCAAAATGCCTGTTTCCACATACATTTTGCAGCTCAAAATTTCAAGGGGATTAAATTTTTAACCACACACAGGTACAAAGTGTAACTAGCAACAGGAAACTGATGCTTTTAAGTCCAACATCCAATTCACAAACCATGGGTAGAACCAGTGGATAAACTAATTTGACTTTATTTTATTCTCCAAAATCCATGCAAGGGAGAACACTTTGGAATATTATTGTTCTTTCTATTCTCTTGTTTATGACTTGAACATATTTTGTATAAGCATTTTTGAAATAGAACTACAGGACACATTGAGAGGAAAGGCTACTGGGAATATCACAGGATGGCTCTCATACCTCAGAGACACCATCTGGACCAATAAGGGTATTGATCAGTATTCAGCTCAGCACTCTAGAGCTGCTCAAGTGATTCGGGATGTGATATAGATGGACATCAGACCTGGCCCTTGACCCAGATTTTCCGACATGTAACCCTGTGACCTTGTGATCTTTGTAGCCGGATGAATCCATTTTTGTTAGCTGGTTTTGTTTTTTTCTGAAATTAGAAAGGGAAAAATAAAGGCCCAGTGTTAGATGCACTATGATACTAGGTAATGGAGCACATCTTTGTGGATGAGTTGAGTTAGATGAAGAGAACTAAATAGGATCACAGGTGAGGCAAATTTATTGCTGCATAATTTAGAAGTCCTTTCAATAACATTTTGAAGTATTTCCACTATCGCTTATAAAACTTCCTTTTTTGTGGAACTGAAGACGGAACCCTACCTCTGAGCTATGCCCCCAGCCCTATTTTTTATTCTTTATTTTGAAACAGGGTCTCACTAAGTAGCTGAGGCTGGCCGCAAACCTGCGATCCTCCTATCTCAGTCTCCCAAGTACTGGGATTACAAGCATGCGCCACAACACCTGGTTTAGAAAACTTTCTTAACAGTAAAAAAATGTAGTGTATTTGAAAAAGAGTTCTTTTTTATACTTTAATTCTGGGTCTGCTGAATATCTTCAATTAAGGAAGCAGTTTTAAAATAAAATCATACTACAGTTTGTCTCTCACTACTGTTATGTCTATGCCAGAGAGGTTGAAGTTTAGGGGACAAAAACACAAAGACCCTGACCATGTGCAAACTTGAGTGGATCTGTCCAGCAATCCTGAACATTTTGGGTCATCAGTGCCCGAGTTGTCTCATGACAGCCATGCTCTTGCCAGAATGGGGGTCTCTTTAGGCAAATGGTTCATTCCCCAGATTTTACATACAACTTCAGGAAATCATAGTCTCTCAAAATTTGCTTAACTCATCCAAGTCACCCAAGAATTCTTGGGCTAAATAATGAACACATTAGAATATAATTGTGAAAAAGCTGGGCTTTAAAAACTAGGCATTGAGCCGGGCATGGTAGCACACTCTTGTAATCCCAGTACTTGGGAGACGGAGACCGGAGGATCCGGGTTCGCGGCCAGCCTCAGCTACTTAGGGAGGCCCTCCGCAACTTCGTGAGACCCAGTTACAAAATAAAGTATAAAAAATAGGGCTGGGGGTGTAGCTAGGAGGTAAAACGCCCCTGGGTTCAATCCCCGGTACCACACACACACAAAAAAAACTAGGCATTGACACTTACCAAAATGTATAACTACAATGCACCAATAAATGAAATGAAATTAAAAAAAGAAAAAAACTAGGCATTGATAAGGAAACTGGGCTCCAGAACTAGATTTGCTTATCTGTAAGTGGCTATGCAAATATACAGGTGAGAGTTTGTGAGCTAAGCAAAGCAGCTTTTTTTTCTTTTTCTTTTCTGTGTGTGTGTGTGTGTGTGTGTGTGTGTATCTGTGTGTGTGTGTGTATGTGTCACTGGGGATTTAACCCAGGGGCATTTTACCTCCGAGCTACACCCTAGGCCCTTTTTATTTTTTATTTTGAAACTCGGTCTTGCTAAGTTGTTGAGGGTCTCATTAAATTGCTGAGCCTGACCTCAAACCTGCTATCCTCTGGTCTCGGCCTCCCAAGTACTGGGATTACAGGTATGCACTACTATGCTCAGATAAAACTGCTGCTTATTGTAAATTATCTTTAGAATATTCTATCCCATTTTCCAGGTTCCCTAGACCCTTCAAGCTCTAGGCACATCTGTTCATCTTCCATTTGTCCACTCCAGCCTCTTCTCTGATCCATATTGAGGACTTGATAAATACTTGGAATTAAAAGACCAGATTCCAAGAGTATCTCTTCGGTAATGGAAAGTGGGCCCACAATAACATTTGTAGTGATAATTAGTCAATGTTCCCCAGAACATTGAAAATAGAGGGAGCCTACAAATCCATGGCTTTAAGGAAGATTAATCAATTACTGTAAATCAAATTCTGGTTCAGGAATTCAGAGACGGAACAGGTAAACATGCAAGTTAAACGCACACCCCAAGTCAGTCTGAAGCAAGCCAGTGGTCTAGGGAACAACATTTGAGAACCACTGCTCTAGCATAAATAGTAAAGAAAAAGAATAGCAACAACGCTTGGGCACTTCTATGTGTGAGATGCTAAATGGACACCTATGTAAGCCTGTGAACAAATCCAAGAGGCAGGTACTATTATGACAACCGTATCTTTTGAACATATGATGAAAGCAAGGGAAAGGAAGATTAAATAACATGCTTAATTTCACATAGGAAGAGGGAGGGCCAGGATTACTGGCCAGGTGTGTGTGATGAGTGGATTCAGGTATCTGTAGCCTTTTCTTGGCCATGGTGTCCTGTAGGAGTTTGCTGAAACCCTTCTCAGAATGATATGTTTAGGTACATGAAGGTATAATATCCTAACAGAACATCATTATATCACATTTCAGTTATCCATATATTAAAAAATGAAGTTAAAGCCAAGCATGATGGTGCATGCCTGTAAACCCAGTATTTGGGAGGCTGAGACAGGAGGATCACAGGTTCAATACCAGCCTCGGCAAGTAGTGAGACTCTCATCAACCTAGCGATACTGTTTCAAAATAAAGACAAAACAAAACAACAACAAAAGGATTGGGGATGTAGCGTGGTAGTAGAATGCCCCTGGATTCAAACTCAAGTACCAAGTGCTTTCTTAGTAATGCTTATATAACATGATCTAGGGAAAAGAACTAGGAATCTCTTCATTTTCCTTTCCGAGGGTCTTGGCAGCTTTCATTCCAACATGGAATATTGTCTGAACTCCTTCCACGTCCTGCTACACCCTGCTTCTTCTGGTTCTCGTCCACTTTCTAAATCCTTGGTTGTTGCCCTTTCCCTCCTGTTTTAATCATAGACTGCACAGCTCCTCAGACGATTTGAGCTTGTTGCTGCCTCAGGGTTTTGCTCTTGCTGTTCTCTCTGCCTGGAACAGTCTTCCTCTAGAATGCATAGGGCTCTTTCCTCTACTTCTTTCAAGTGTCTAATCCAATGTTATCTACTCAGAGAAGCCTTCCTTAACACCCTACCTGGAACCAGCTCCCGTCCAGCACTCACTATTTTCTTCCCCTTGGTTTTCATTGTACTTGCAAGGACTTCTAAAATATGAGGAGGCTTTGAAAGATGAGGAAGAGAGAGCCCAGGCCAGAAATGGTCCATAGATAGTACCACTGCCTTGTGCAATACACAGCAGTGATCAGCAGCTTCTCCTTTCCCAAGTGAAGAATGACACAGGTTCTTCACTCTGTTTTTGAGGAGGGCAGTTACAATTCTAAGTAGAAGATTAGCATCAGGCTGGGGAGAACACAGTGAATGACAGATTTGTGTTTGTGTTTTATATGAGTGATCTGGAGGATAATATTTTTTTGGTATTCTTCAAATATTTTTAACAGAAGGGCTAATTATTTTGAGAATATAAGTTTCTATTGACATTGCTTACATACGTTTGCGCTTTTTCAGGTTTAAGAGTAATAGTTTTGGTAATTTTTCAAAACAAATTGGGAAACCGCCCATCTTTTTGTATGTTCTGCTATAACAGAAAAGAGCATTGGAACAGGAATTTCTTCAGAAATGTGAAAGTTCTTAGAAGTAACATATAGGGAATCAATAATACAGCAGAAAATATAAAGGATGTGTTATACTTGGGTTCACTAATCCCTTTCAGTTCGTTGTTCTGGAAAATTAAAGATTTAAGCCTGGATTTGCTTGGCATACTCAAGAAAGTAGGAGAAATTTTAATAACTCTTAATAAATGAAAGCCCATGCTCACTGACTCTGTTCTCTAGATATGAATTATGGACTCTTTAGGGTCCTATAAGCACAACATACTCCTACCCATAGAATGGTAAAACCTAGAAACAATGATAAGGGTGATAAGTGAGATGGCAAGATGTTCCCTGAGACTTGAACAACAAGTCAAATGAAGGGTCAAAGTGATGAGAACCTAAATGGGAGCAGTGAGGTATAAATTCCTTGAGCTGAAGCAGTTTGGGGCCTTGGGAAACTGAAATTCCTTCTGTGGTATTTGGTTGGGAATCTGTATGTTGAATGGGAGGGAAATGATATTCTAGAAAACCTCATATGAATAGGCTTTCAGAATGCCAGAATCATTGGTGTGACCTGGAAACTTCAATGTTGTCTGAGCAGGCAGGCCTGATGAAGGAGTGTACAGCAGCATGCCAGACACCATGCCCTGCCTTCACACCTACCCTGTGTCCTCCCAGGAGGATCATGGCTGGGTCCCTCACATCATTCTGGGTGGGCTGCCTCTCTTGACCACTCTAGTGGGCCAGGACACACTAGACAGTGTCCCAGGCCTGGAGATATCTTGCTGCCTGCTGGTGGCTGTACATTTCCCCTCCCTGGTGGACCTCCTCCACAGAGGCTATGGCCATGTGAAGACATGGGGTGGGTGACAGAGGACTCACAGTTGAGACAGACAGGAATAACATTTAACAGTGGAAAGAAGTGTGGGGCTCAAGGAGGGGGAAATGGATCAGGAATGGCCTGGGGTGGACATGCCTTGAAGAATGATCCAGATGGTGCCCCCAGCTCAGGCCATTTCCCTTGGATTCTGAGCTATTGGCTGCCTAAAGTGTGATTTTCCTGTGGCTGGCCTACATTGCCACCAGACAATGACTGGGACAGAGGACTGGACCAAGGTGCAGACATGTGCAGGGTGGATGAATAACCCATGATGATGGCATTCTTCCTTGTTAAATTAACAGGGCATGTGGGGTGCAAAGAAGGAAGCATCATGTGTCATGCTGTTGACAGCATCCCTATACATCCCCATATCCAAGAGGATGTTTAAGTCTAGGGATGAGACTTCCATAACAACACTCTCAGTGGTAGTTTCCCATGGAAATTCTGAAGTCGACAGCTTGTTTATAATATTTTAGTTTTCTTCCATAGAGATAAAAGGCCCAGTAGAGATCAGACTCCAGATTTTGAATCAACATGTTACCTTCTCCTAATTTGCTTCCTTTATTCATTCTTTTATTTGTCTTTTCATTCAGGAAATATTTATTGGACATATGTGGAGGTTAAAAAAGAAGAAAAACTGAGGAAACAAAACAAAGGAAAATGTCAAGATACTTAACTGAAGTTGTAGGTGGGAGTAGGTGAGAAATAGAAAGTCCTACCAATTTTTAAGTTAGGAACTGTGAAATGGGAAGGGCATGTATAATGCTGTGTTATGAAGTTTGCTGACTGGAAAGAAGCTGTTCCTCCTTGTGGAAATTTAGGATAAATGAGAAAGACTTGGTGATGACTTGCCTTGTGGTAGAGATGAAGAAGCTTGTGGCTGATAAAACTGAGCCATGTAGTAATTCTAATTTTAATTTTGTTGATTTCTGTTCTTATCCACACTATACCCATTGTTCTGCTTTTCTTGGATTCAATTTACTTTTCTTTTCATAGTTTCTCACATGGAAGCCTAGACTTTTTAGTCAGTCATCCGAGACTTCAAAGTGGGGCTCTGCAGAGGGACTGAGGGGAACTTCTGCCCTCTGGAGGGTGCTCCTGACCTGCTCTAACCCTGCAGTCATTCCAGACAATGACCCCATTTAGTGTCATTGGATGTGGTGTATCTGGATTTTCATTTTGAGAG
>PVJS01053682.1:0-13210 GCA_004027185.1 Glis glis
ATCAATTTCTCCCTCAAAAGCTGCGAAAGCAATTGCCCAAGAATCCACATTTTGAAATAACCAATTTACTTGCTGTTTAGTGAATGGAACTCCTATACTTTCTGGACTCCATTCTGACCATTTGTACTAAGCATGCAACTGCTTCCCAGTACGGTGTTAAAACTTTAGAAGGAGATACAGGTAAATGAATCCATAGCAATGGCCCTTCTTGCCATAAAACAGCAGTAGGAGTATGGATGATGGAGAGGATATAAGTTGCCCAACTTTTGGTATAATCCAGATATTGTACTTGTCATTGTTCTATAGTTGATTCCACTATTTGTAATGCTTGCCTACCTTCCTCAGTTAAAATCCTCTCTGATGTAGGGTTGGAATCTCCTTTTGAAATATCAAACAAGGGTTTTAACTCTCCTGTAGAAATCTTTAAATATGGACGAAGCCAATTAATGTCTCCCAATAATCATTCAAAATTCTTAACTTATCTTTCCTGATTTGAATCTTTTGTGGTTGAATTACCTTAGGATATGGGGTATACCCTAAGTAATTATACGGTGACTTAGTTTGCACTTTCTCAGGAGCAATAACCAATCCTTGTTCTTTTAAAGTCTCTTGCAAACAGGCATAGGCAGCAAGCAACATTCCTTCTTGCTTATGAGCTAATAGAATATCATCCATATAATGAATAATACATACCTGCCCATATTTCTTCCTTACTGTTGATACTGCTTGAGCTACAAACTTCTGGCACAAAGTTGGACTATTAGCCATTCTTTGAGGCAATACCTTCCAATGATATCTTTTCATGGGCTCTTTAAAATTGACAGAAGGTACACTGAAAGCAAATCTTTTACAATCTTGAGGGGCTAGGGATATAGTATAAAAACAATCTTTTAGATCTAAAATAATTTTAAAAGTATCTTTTGGAACTGCCACAGGAATCGGCAACCCAGGTTGTAAAGCTCCCATTATTTCCATGGTTTTATTTACTTGTCTTAAATCCTGTAATAATCTCCATTTTCCTGTTTTTTTCTTAATGACAAAAATTGGATAATTCCAAGGGGAACTAGAGGGTTCAATGTGACCACTATCAAGCTGTTCCTGTACTAACTGCTCGGTGGCCTGTATCTTCTCAGCTGTAAGAGGCCATTGATCCACCCACACAGGCTCCTCACTTTTCCAAGTTATAGACTCTGCGTGGAGTACAGGCTGTTCAGTGGCCTCCTCTAAAAATACCCTAACCCTGCTCGGGGGGGGGGGCTCCTAATAGGGCACAAAGGTTCTGACATTCATTGGCTATTTTTTTCTAAACCTGAACTGGGCAATAATCCTTGATTAAACATCTGTTGAGATACGGTTTCACTAGGGCTATACAAGTCCACTCCCATCTTACTCATCACATCTCTCCCCCAGAGATTCACAGGTAGATGGATCCATATGTTTTCCCTTTTTACATCGAGGGCATTGCTTGGCCCCTTGTTACCTTGTCCATTTTTATTGCCATTGTTAGGTTTAGGACATTGCTTTTTAATGTGACTAAAAGCTTCACATTTAAAACACTTTATTTCTAGATTACTCTTTGGACTAACTTGCAGGGCAGCCATAGTTCTGGCAAATTAGAAGCCCACTTATTTGACTGAATTGTAATTGTAGATCCTAAGTAGCCAAGAACATTTTAAAGTATTAATTACTTTTTGTATATATCTTATTTAATTATAGATCATTCTTAAAAAACTAAGACATCAAATAAACATCATTAGTGTTCTAAAATCCCTTTCCTACCAAGAAAAAGAGAAAAAAAAAACTTTAAAAGCAATTTACATTGCATTTGTAACCTCTTACAGAAACATGATTTTGACTGATTATTTACCTAGGAAAAAAGGCATTTGTTAATAATTTTAAGGACATTTTTATTTTAATCTCATGAACATATCTTAGATTTATTCAGTTGTTAGGATTTAAGTCACGTGAACTTAGAGGCATTTGATCTTATGTTTTCTTTAAATTAAATGAGTGCTCATTTAATAAGCCTCTTTATGGTACCATATAGATAGACACATTACATTGATGACATGACAACATTAATAGGTAGTGAACAAAAGTCACACACACAGACACACAGACACACACGTAGATATAAATCTGCACAGATGGCAATGCTCGGTTAGCCTACCATGGGTGACACTGAATTAAATGTATTCAGGTGGCCACTTTGTCCCTCCATAGCAGGCAAACACCCCACAACCACTGTTTATCTCCTTAGGATACCAGAGAATTAACCTTTGAATAGCTTCTGAGTAAAGATAGAGAAGAAACAACAACAACAAAAAATAACACACTGCGATTTTACTTTCACTTTTCCATGCTCCCAATCATGCTCTATAACAGGAAACAACTGAAACCCAATGATATCTTCCCCTTGCTGGGCTGCCTGATTAACCGCAGCCTGTAAAGATGATACTAAAGATAAAGGACGAGCGGGGTTTGACCAACGACTACTGTGCGTTCCCTGCAGAAGTTTTATTTGACATGCCAAATCTTCCACCTCATCCTTTAACTTCTGCACCTTACACTGACACTCTTCCTTCACCTCACGCTGACACCTGTCCTGCTCTTTCTCTGGCTGTGCTAAAGCTATTAAAGGAGGGAAATTATCACCCTGATGATACCTAGTAGCCTCCTCTTCTAAAATCTCTGCATCTCCTGGATCTAAGGACTCTTTGCCAAAAAAGGATTGCAAGGCTTTTGATTCAAGCTTAGTTTCACTTTCCCTTGCTGCTTCTCTTTCCCTGGCAGCACTCGGCACGTGCTACGTCCTCCTTTCCGTTTCTCCGTTTGTGCCTTTTCCCTCTCATGTCTGAAATCCAAGCAATCTTTAATTAATAACCACAAGCTAAAAGTATCTACAGGTACTTTCCCTGGACAATGATCATCATAGTAATCCTGCAAACATTTGCCCACCTTTTGCCGTGTTTCCAAGTTTACTGTCCCTTCCTCAGGGAACCATGGACAAACTTTTTCTACAAAATCTAAAAAATTACACAATTGCTGGTGCCCTACCTTGACTCCTCGGGCATGAAGCATATCCTTAAGCATGTGTACAAAAAGCAAACGACTATTTTCTTGGCCCATTTTGTATTTTTCTCAATATTGTATTTACATTACTCCCGATAGTTACTTACTGCACCCCCTTTTTACTTTTTTCTGAGCGTTCCCTTTTTTGTGGAGGTGTCCTTCACTGTACCCCCCGTTTTTATGCTGGTGAAAGTCGATCGGTCCCTGAAACAGGGAGTGAGGATTGAGAAAAAACAGAATATAGAAGAAAAGAAATTGGAAACAAAAGGAAAGAATCAGAAGGACTGAGGTTGATACCACCAGCAGCTACTTTATTTCACACAGGCCTTAGATACACTTCTAGAGCATCAGAAATGAGCACAAGGTCATTGACCACACAATGTTAATACTTATCCAAGCAGGCAGAATGTTCCCAGACAATCTTCTTACTCCTTCCTGGGACAAAGAACAGTCAAGTCCTTCCTCTGAGATAGAGAAATTCCTTCTGTTGAAACTTTCAGAACACACATTAGCAGATCTAAATCCATCCATTTAGCAGGGCTTGCACCTCTCAAGGCTGCTCAGGGGTAGAAGGGGGCTTGGGGGGGTGTAGATCCGGCCTTTGGGGTTTTTTTAGTATGGGCCTCCTTAGGGGGCCGAGGAGGGAAGCACCCCTTAAGAGCAGAGATGGTTGGGAGGACCCCCAGAGGGGGATCTCTCCCTGAGTTGTCTGAGCCTTTTAAATGAGGGTCTCCACCCTATCCCAGGTTTCCCAATCAAAGAGGTTACCGGCCGGGAGCCATGGGGCGATCTTGAGCAGACAATCCCAAGACTGGGCTGCCTGTGAGTCAGAAAGATCTAATCCTCGGCTCTTCAAAAGGAGACGAAGGGACTCAAGGGCTGGATCAGGTTTAGAATTCGACTTTCCTATATTTTATGGGAGTACACTCACCCGCAGACCGACTGGCCTGTCAGCGTTTTCAGAGCAGAGACAAGTTCCTCACATGGGGCACCAGACTGTCGGGGCCAGCCTGACAGTGGAGCGGTTGAGCAGGGTGGTGAGTGTCGGCGGCTCAATTAGCACCACAGAGCCGGGAGACAGGTCAAAGCAAGCTCTCCTTTATTTAGAAAACAGTTGCACTTTTAAAGTAAAAACCACAAAGGAAATTCCAGGGCGATAAGCCAGGGCCCAATAACACGAATGGTCAGACCGTTCACGCCCCCCTGTAACCTATCATAGGCGAAGGCATCCGTTGTCCACGAGCACGGAAGGAGGTAATTGCCTATAATAGCCCTCCTGTGGTTAGGTGGGGTTAATCACAGGACCTCCCTCCGTGGCATCCGCCGGCACCATCTTTGCCATTGTTATGCTGAGTCACTGCAATATGGAAGAGGCTCGGTACTCTAGAGCAGACTTCTGTTAGTCCACCAGGCCCTTTCATGGCACTGGGTGGAGGGCCCAACAATGGACCCCATATATGGTGGTTCCATTATAATGGGAATGACAGAGCTGAAAATTCCTCTTTCCTAGTATTTCTACTGTACCTTTTCTGTGGTTAGATGTGTTTAGATGCACAAATGCATACCATTGTGTTTCAGTTGCTTCCAGTAACATGCTGCACAGGTTTGCAGCCCTGGAGCAGTAGCCTATATTCCACATGGCCCAGGTGTGTATAGGCGGTACCACCTGGGTTTGTGTAAGTTTGCTATGATGCTCACACAACAATTAAATCATCTTAACTATTCATTTCTTAGAATACATCCCCATGGTTAAATGATGCATGATTGTATCTCAATTTTCTCAATTAAGCTGAAATTTCATATATATCTTATTTCAGAATGGAGAAGCAATGACTGGTTTCAAGTATGGTCTTCGGTTTTTAAAACCCCAGGTCCTCATTTAACCTGTGGATAGTCCTTACAATATATTGATGTCCCCTCTCTGGGGATGGCCTTATTTGCTTGTTTAGTGACTTGGCTGGACTGTTGCAGTGAAGTATGTTTCCCTCATGGTGCACAATCTCTGGTGTCATCCCACCAATGGCAGAGTTCTAGCAGGATCTCTCTGGCTCTTTCTCTGATCTATTAAGCCACCTCTGTCTATTGATATCACACCCAGCTGGTAGGGTCCTCTAATTGTTGGGTGATAGCTTTATTATTTTTGACAGTGCTCTGGTACATAAATTGCTGCATAGTCCTATCCAATTAAATTTGAGTTCCTTTGCAAGGATCATGTATAAGGTCAGTCTTTTAGTTTTGTTCCAACTTTAAGAGGGTTCTTCTGTTACATACATACATACATATGCACACACACACATACACACACACACACACACACACACACACACTTTTATTGGTGCATTGTAATACATCTTAGTGAGGCTCAAATTCATAGACACAGACATACTCCCTTCACATTCTACCCTGCTACCCACCCCTCCCCATATATAATAGCTAGATTGATAGTGATACATTTTACATATATATATATGTACAGGGTTCTTCTTGGGTGTCTATTTCCCTGGTTCTCTAGTAAATTCCTAGTTGTTCTAGGATTCAGTGGTTCAGTCTCTTGCTCTCATAACTACCAGCTTTCTTTTAATTGCTTGTCACCAAAATCGCCACTTTTATGCTTTTTTGGTGCATTGTAATTAGACATCATAGTGAGATTCAAAGTGGTACATTCCTATATGCACACATCACTTGGTGTATTTCCTTTCTCATCCCACCCTGCTCTCTCCCCTCCTTCCTCCATGAATATTTTAGTGAGATTGCTAGTGTTACCTTAATATATGGGCATAACATTATTTGAACTGTTTCCTTCCTTAAGCCTCATTTTGCCCCTCCCCACCTACCTCCCCAATCCCCTTCCATTGCTCTACTCATTTATCTGAAGTCCCTTTTGTTTCCTATTTTCTCTCTAGCTTCCACATATGATAGAAAACATATTATCTTTGACTTTCTGAGACTGGCTGATCTTACTTATCATAAAATAGTCCCTAGTTCCATCAATCTTCCTGCAAATGACATAATTTTGTTCTTTATGGTTAAGTAAAATCTCATCTTGTCTATATAACACCACATTTTCTTTATCCATTCACCTGTTGATGGACACCTAGGTTGGTTCCATAATTTGGGTATTGTGAATTGTGCTGCTATAAACATGGGTCTGTAAAGGAAACAATCAAGAAGCTGAAAAGAGAGCCTATAGAGTGGGAGAAGATCTTTGCCAGCTTTACCTCTGATAGAGGACTAATATCTATAATATATAAAGAACTCAAAAATTTAACACTAAAAAAATAATCCAAGCAAAAAATGGCAGTTGAACTGAATAGACACTTTTCAAAAGGATGAATACCAATGGTCAACAAAGATATGAATACATATTCAACATCATTGGCAATCAGAGAAATGCAGGGAGTTAGATTCCATCTAACTCCAGTTAGAATGGCAATCATTAAGAACACGATATGTTGGCAAGGATGTGGGAGAAATAGAAACTCTTATATACTATTGGTGGAATTATAAATTGGTACAACCACCATGGAGATCAGTATGAAGATTCCTCAAAAGACTAGGAATGGAACCACCATATGACCCAACCACGCAACTTCTCCATATCTTTCTAAAATAATTAAAGTTAGAGTACTATTATAGTTATAAAAGTTATAGTTATTAGAGTTATAGTACTCTAGTTAGAGTACTATAGTAATACATGCATAGCTATGTTTATTCAATTATTTTGTAGCAACTTTGGCCTTGAATTCACACTCTGTTCCAAAACATCAGTTTTCTTGGAAAAAGCTTCAGAGCTCTGTTATTTTGCCTTGTCTTTCCTGGGGGAAACCTCTGCACTACTTGAAGCTGGGGGTGGGACACTCCACTTATCATGCAGCCCTGCTTTATGATCAGGGTCTGTCTTGGTAGCAGCTACTGGTCTTCTCAGCTTGCCTTGGCTGTCATGTAACTTCTTTCCTGAGAACGGATTGTGGCAGGGCTGATTTGGGCTCTAATAGTCTTCACCTTCCATTCCTGTGCTATAGCCGCTTCCCTAAGAGTGATGAGTAGGTAGAGGAAAGGAGCTTTCTCCCTCTTAGCCACACTGACCTTAAATATAGCCAGTGCAACTTGGCATAGGGAGGGGTGAGAATTCCTGGCAGCCTTCACCTTTCAGGAAGACACCAAAGTCCTTGACTGGGATCTGGGGTGAGAGGGATCCCTGTGTTCTTGGCTGTACCTGCCCGAAGTGGAGCATCCATCTCTCTGAGCTGGGTATGGGGTGGGTGGAAGAAGGAAGTAGTTCATGACTCATTGCTGCAGACTTTCACTATTTCTATTTAGATTTTGTAGAGTGCATTGAATAAATAAATATTTCTTCATTTTCCATATACCTTGAGACAATTCCCAGTGACTTCAAACTTTTTCAAGGTTAATTATTTTTACCAGTGATGGTGGTTTTGCTGGAGAAAAGTTCTGTGGAGCTCCTTCTGCCACTGTTGCTGAAATTGCTCTTCCCTATTTTGTTAGAAGCATTAATTAGTGGAATCAGAGAAAGGAAAGTAATGAAAAGCTTAAGAATTGAAAAGGAACTGCTTAAATTAAATTTGCAGAGGTTAGCCAAAAAGACACAACAACAAATCAAGGGAAAATGTACTACAAAATCAGGGACACACACACAATCACTGATTTACAATGGTCTGACCTGTGACTATACAACTTTATGATGGTGCAAAAGCTATGGTCAGTTAGTTGAAATTGTACTTTGAATTTTGGTCTTTTCCCAGGCTACCGATATGTAGTACAATCCTTTCTTGTGATGCTGGGCAGTGGCAGCGAGCCACAGTTCCTAGCCAGCCACATGATCATGACAGTAGGCAATGGATACTCTAGTGTACTGTGCTGCTAAGGAATGATCTTTGGTAGATTAGATATATTAAATGCATTTTACTCATATTTCAGCTTGTGATGGGTTTATCATGACACAACTCCTTCACATGTTGAGGGGCATCTGTCTACGTCTCATATGTACATGTGTGCACACACACAGGTATCAGCACGCACATGCTCTCCAACTGAAGATGCAGTGAAGGAAAAGACCCTTCCCCCCATAGTTCCCTAGGCATAAATTATAAAACTTGTTCAAAGCCTATTAGAGGAAAGCTGCATAATGCTCCTGAAAGACACCAACATAGAGCTGAATACAGGAAAAAAAACTATGATGCTCTTGGACAGGAATTTTCAATATATTCAAGATGTCAGTTCTCTCTAACTCAATTCATAAATTTGAAGTGATCTCAATCAAAATGCCAAATGTTTTCTCTCATATGGGGTGGAAGAGAAAATAGGAAACAAAAGAGATTTAGATAATTAAGGGGAGAGACCAGTAGAATAGTGGAAGGGGATAGGAGAGGGAGGGGGAAGGAGAAAAGGAGAACTGATGAAAGAAACAGTTCAAATTATGCTGTGCCCATGTATGAAGGTATCACTACCAACATCACTATTATGTACGAGGAAGGGGGGTAGCAGGGTGGGACCTGAAGGGAAACACCAGGACTTGTGTGCATGTTTGTTTGTATGATTTTGAAACCCACTATGATGAATAATTGCAGTGCACCAATAAAAGTATAAAAATAAAATCAGGGATTTTTTTTAACTGGAGCCAGACAAGTTGATTATAAAGTTTATTTTGAGGGTAAAAAAGAACATCCGCCGGGTGTGGTGGCACATGCTTGTAATCTTAGTACTTTGGGAGGCGGACACCGGAGGGTCCGTGTTCGCGGCCAGCCTCAGCTTTCTCTCTCTCTGTCTCTCTGTCTCTCTCTCTACTTAGTGAGGCCCTCCGCAACTTCATGAGACCTGGTTTCAAAATAAAGTATAAAAAATAGGGCTGGGGGTGTAGTGCAGAGGTAGAACACCCCTGCATTCAATCCCCAGTACTGCAAAAAAAAAAAAAAAAAGAGAACATCCAGGAAAATAAGAAGAGCAATGAGGAGAGGTTGCTGACCTCCCAGAGAGTACAACATGCATAGAAACTTCTACAGTTAAAACAGCTTGGTACTGGAAAAAGATTAGATGGACCAATGGAACAGAATGGAAAATACAGTGATTGACTAAATTGAGCATGGGAAATTTGTATTCAGGAAAGATTAATTGGTGTCTTCAAATGATTAGAGAAATAATTAACTTTATAGTAAATATTTTGGGGCTAACTAGATAGTTGTATGGAAAGGAAACTAGGTTGATTATACTATTTATCAGGAAAAAAACATGTAATTGGATCAGATTTAAAACTATAGACAGACAAATTTTAGGGGGGAAAAGAATCAATTTATTTATAACATGGGAATGGATAGCATTTTTCTAATCATCAAATCATTTGATTATATAAAAATTTTTTTAGCCAGCCGTGGTGGCAAATGTTTGTAATCCCAGTACTTGGGAGGCTGAGACAGGAGGATCGTAGGTTCGCAGCCAGCCTCAGGTACTTAGTGAGGCTCTCCGCAACTTAGTGAGACCCTGTTACAAAATAAAAAGTAATATAGGGCTGAGGGTGTAGCTCAGAGGTAGAATGCCCCTGAGTTCAATAACCAGTACCACACACTCAAATTTTTTTTAGAAAATCCTTCTCTGTTATTGAAAATTCCACCTCTAAGAATTCATCCCAAGGATGCAATGGCAATATGAAATTGATGAGGCTATTTCTTGCGGCACTATCCTCTGTAATATAAAGTGGAGGCTAACCCAGATAATCATCACTAGGAGATTACGATGACTGGCTAAACTATGATACATTTACAATGGAGTGGTATGCAGCCATGAAGGAAATAAAGCATATGTCTCTGTATAGCGAGACTCCAGGACCTGTTGTTAAATTATAAAAAGCAAGATGAATAAAAGAAAGTATAACATGATGCTTTTTATATAAGATGGGGGAAATGTATTTGTGAGTATGTGCTTAGTTATATTAAAAATAATTGGTAACCTCAAAAAATTAGGGAAAAGGAGAACTGCTTAACTGTAGCAAAATAAAGTGGACAGGGATACAAACATGACCTCTTTGAAGATATCTGTTTTGGAGGGTTCTGTTTAGAATCATATAAATATTTTGGACATTAAACTATTCTAATTGCATGTAATTATTTTTATATGTATTTATTTTTTAATTTCTCATCTGCAAAATAATTCTTTGGAAGAACTATTCAAGTCCCCAGATGCAATTGGCCTTGCTCTCTGTGCAAAGAAGAGGCTTTTAAAAACTCTTGTTGCACATTGTCAAATGTTCATTCATATGCTCCAGTGAATTGCTTTAGAATTTTAAAGTTTAATGTCAAGTTAGACTTTCCTAGCCCCCTTCTGTGTTTAAAAGCATTGGAAGGGCAAAAGTTTTAACACATACACGTGATTGAGTGTATATACATTTATATATAAATGGGCACATACACATACATATGTTAAAAAGTGTAAAGCTGTAAAGGCAAAGAAACTTGAGCAAAATATTTGCCTGAATGGGATTGTTTTCTGGATTTCTTTCTCAGTGGATTCATGGTTGGCATATATGAAAGCTACTGACTTTTTTAGGTTGATCTTGTATCCTGTTACTTTGCTGAATTTGTTAATTAGCTCTAGTAGACTTTCGGTTGAGTTCTTTGGGTCTTCTAGATATAGGATCATATCATCTGCAAATAAAGATAATTTTAGTTCTTCTTTTCCTATTTGAATTCCTTTGATATCCTTCTCTTGTCTTACTGCTCTGGCAAGAGTTTCAAGTACTATGTTGAAAAGGAGTGGTGATAGTGGGCATCCTCGTCTTGTTCCTGATTTTAAGGGGAATTCTGGCAATTTTTCCCCATTCAATATGATGTTGGCTTTGGGTTTCTTATATATTGACTTAATGATGTTGAGGTATGTTCCTTCAATTCCAATTTTCTGTAGAGTTCTTAACATGATTGGGTGTTGAATTTTGTCAAATGCTTTTTCTGCATCTATTGAAATGATCATGTGATTCTTGTTTTTAGTTCGGTTTATGTGGTGGATAACATGTATTGTTTTGCGTATGTTGAACCAGCCTTGCTTTCCTGGGATGAAACCAACTTGGTCATGGTGTACGATTATCTCAATATGGTTTTGAATGTGTGTGGCTAGTATTTTATTTAGAACTTTTGCGTCTATGTTCATTAATGATATTGGTCTGTAATTTTCTTTCCTTGAGGTATCTATATTTATCTTTGGTATTAATGTGATGTTGGCCTCATAAAAAGAGTTTGGAAGAATTCCATCTCTTTCAATTTCACGGAATAGCTTGTGAAGTATTGGTTTTAGTTCATCTGTGAAGGTTTTGTAAAATTCGGCTGGAAAATCATCTGGACTTGGGCTTTTCTTTGAGGGAAGACTTTTTATTGCTGTTTCTATCTCTGTGCTTGCTATTGGTTGATTCAGTTTTTCTGTATCCTCTTGGTTCAATTTGGGTAGGTTGTATGTGTCTAGAAATCTTTCAACCTCTTCCATGTTTTCCATTTTATTGGAATATAAGTTTTCAAAGTAGCTTCTTATGATCCTCTGGATCTCTCCACTATCTGTGGTGATATTCCCTTTTTCATTTCTGATTTTGGTAATTTGCGTTGATTCTCTCCTTCTTTTGGTTAGGTTAGCTAGTGGTTTGTCAATCTTGTTAATCTTCTCGAAGAACCAGCTTCTTGTTTTGTTGATTCTTTGTAGTTTTTTATTTTCTATTTCATTAATTTTTGCTCTGATTTTAGTTATCTCCTGCCTTCTACTGGCTTTGGGGTGCGACTGCTCCTGTTTTTCAAGATCCTTGAAGTGTGTCATTAGATTATTTATTTGGATGTTTTCAGTTTTTCTTATGTGGGCACTCAGTGCTATAAATTTTCCTCTTAACACCACTTTCAAGGTGTCCCACAGATTTTGACATGTTGTGTCTCTATTTTCATTTAATTCCAGGAATTTTTTTATTTCTCCCCTTATTTCTTTTCTGATCCAGTCCTCGTTCAGGAGTGTATCGTTCAGTCTCCATGTACTTATGTGATTACTTTTTGTCTTACTGTTTTTAATTTCCAGTTTCAATCCATTGTGATCTGAGAAGATGCAGGAAACAATCCCATTCACAATAACTTCTAAACCAATCAAATACCTAGGAATAAATTTAACCAAAGAGGTAAAAGACCTCTACAATGAAAACTATAGAACACTGAAGAAAGAAATTGAAGAAGATCTTCGAAGACAGAAAGATCTCCCCTCTCTTGGATAGGCAGAATAAATATTATCAAAATGGCCATCCTGCCAAAAATTATCTACAGAGTCAATGCAATCCCTATCAAAATATCAACATCATTTTTTGCAGAGCTAGAAAAATCAGTCATTAATTTCATATGGAGAAACAAAAGACCCAGAATAGCCAAAGAAATTCTCAGCAATAAGAACCATGCAGGAGGCATCACAATTCCTGACTTCAAATTATACTACAGAGCTATAGTAATAAAATCAGCATGGTATTGGCACAAAAACAGACACATAGACCAGTGGAATAGAATAGAAGATATAGAAACAAGTCCACAAACTTATAGCCAGTTGATTTTCTACAAAGGTGCCAAACACATATGTTGGAGAAAGGACAGTCTTTTCAACAAATGGTTCTAGGAAAACTGGTTATCTACCTGTAGAGAAATGGAGCTGGATCCTTACCTCTCACCCTGCACAAGAGTCAACTCGAGATGGATCAAAGACTTGGAAGTTAGACCAGAGACTGTGAAATTATTAGAAGAAGCCATAGGTCCAACACTCCATTATATAGGCACAGGTAGAAACTTACTCAACAAGACCTCCAAAGCACAGGAAATTAAAACAAGAATTAATAAGTGGAATAGCATTAAACTACAAAGCTTCTGCTCATCAAAAGAAACCATCAAGAGCTTAAAGAGAAAGCCTACGGAATGGGAAAAGATCTTTGCAAGCTATCCCTCTGACAGAGGTCTAATATCTAGGATATACAAAGAACTTAAAAGACTTTACACTAAGAAAACAAATAACCGGATCAAGAAGTGGGCAACTGAAATGAATAGACACTTCACGAAAGAAGAGATACAAATGGCCAATAGATACATGAAAAAATGTTCAACATCATTAGCAATCAGGGAGATGCAAA
>PVJS01053683.1:0-13212 GCA_004027185.1 Glis glis
TGGCCGGGAAGCGCTCTCAGGGTCTTCTGGAAAAGTCTGGTGCGCCGGACCCGCCCCCAACGTGCCCACGCGCCACCACCATTGGTCCGCGGGTCGGCCGGCGCCCTCTCATTGGTTCCCGATCGCACCACACGGAAGTCCCGCCCCTCGCGCTGCGGCGCCATTGCGTGTAGGAGGAACCTGTTCCCCAGCAATCTGGGCTTGTGGGAGTTCCGGAACGCCGGCAGATTCGGCCCAGTGTTGCGGACCCGGGACCCCGGGACATAGGCGGGCGGGTGTGCGGCCGTCACTGAAAGCGCCATGGACGCAGGCCTGGCGTCTGGGATGCTGCGGCCGCGCGGGTCACGGCGACACCGGACAGCGTGAGGCCCTCTTGGCTGGAGGTCTCCGGCCTCAGGGCCTAGGGCGGGATTCTTCCCTCCCCATTTGCGGGGTTTGCTCCCAGTTTCCTTCCATTTTATTCCTTTCACTCGAGTTTTCTCAACCATAAACTGCGCTTGACGGTGTTCTAGGTACCGTGGGGACCCAGAAGCGAACCCATAAGGACCCTTCCCCAGTACCGTCTGGTGTTTGAGGCCGGGGAAGATAAAGAGGTATAATGTAAGGTGTCAAGTGCTAGATGGCTTTAAAAGGAAGTGACAGGATTGGTGCGATGAGAGTTGAGAAGCAAGAATCAGTCCATCCTTAGGGCTCAGGTCGCTGCTGAGACCTCAGACCTGCCAAGGTAGATCTGAAAACCCAAACTTGGTTGAGCAGTAGTATCCAGACTTTGAAAGGACCTTTTTTTTTTTTTTTGCGGTACTGGGGATTGAACCCAGGGGCATTCTTCCTCCGAGCTACACCCCCAGCCCTATTTTTTATTCTCTATTTTGAAACAGGGTCTCACTAAGTTGCAGAGGGCCTCACTAAGTAGCTGAGGCTGGCCGCGAACCTGCGATTCTCCTGTCTCAGCCTCCCAAGTACTGGGATTACAGGCGTGCGCCACCACGCCCGGCTTGTATTTTATTTTAATAAATAATATTGAAAATTGAGGCAGGCGTGGTGGCGCATGCCTGTAATCCTAGTACTTGGGAAGCTGAGACAGGAGAACACAGGTTCACAGCCAGCTTCAGCAACTTAGCGAGGCCTTCTGCAACTTAGTGAAACCTGTTTCAGAAAGAAATAAAATAGGGCTGGGGTGTAGCTCATAGGCAGAATGTCAATCCCCTGTACCGCAAAAAACAAAAACAAAACAAAACCCTGGGTTCAATCCCCAGTACCACACACGCAAAAATAAATAAAATCGAGCTGGGCGTGGTGGCGCACGCTTGTAATCCCAGTACTTGGGAGGCTGAGACAGGAGGATCACAGGTTTAACGCCAGCCTCAGCTACTTAGTGAGGCCCTCTGCAACTTAGTGAGACCCTGTTTCAAAATAAAGAATAAAAAAAATAGGGCTGACGCCGGGCGTGGTGGTGCACACTTGTAATCCCAGTACTTTGGGAGGCGGAGACCGGAGGATCCGGGTTCGCGGCCAGCCTCAGCGCTCGCTCGCTCTCTCTCTCTCTCTCTCTCTACCTAGTGAGGCCCTCCGCAACTTCGTGAGACTCGGGTTTCAAAATAAAGTATAAAAAAATAGGGCCGGGGGTGTAGCGCGGAGGTAGAACGCCCCTGGGTTCAATCCCCGGTACCGGAAAAAAAAAAATAGGGCTGGGGTGTAGCTCGGAGGTAGAATGCCCCTGAGTTCAATCCCCAGTACCGCAAAATAAATAAATAAATAGTAAGTAAATAAATTCTATGAAATATGAATAATAGCATTAATTAACTTGTAGCCATTTACATTTATTGTACTTGATCTTTTCCACTTGAAATAAATTCTCAATTACCATTTATACTTAGGTACAAATACTTGGTGTTTAATATCTTGTATCCTTTACTGTACCTATTTCAAAATTTATACAAGCTGAGTATAGTGGTTCACGCTTGTAATCCTAGTACTTTGGAAGGCTGAAACAGTAGGATTGTGGATTTGCAGTCAGTCTCAGCAAATTAGTAAGACTGTTTCTTTTCTTTTCTTCCTTTTTTTTTTTTTTTGGTACTAGGGATGGAACCCAGAGACATTCTACCTCCAAGTTATACTCCCAACCTGATTTTTTATTTCTTATTTGGGAACAGGGGCTCACTAAGTTGCAGAGGGCCACACGAAGTTGCTGAGGCTGGCTTTGAACCTATGATCCTCCTTCTGTCTCAGCCTCCCAAGCACTGGGATTACAAGCATGTGCCACCACGCCCGGCTTGAGACCATGTTTCAAAATAAAAAAATAAGCTGAGCGTGGTGGCACACGCTTATAATCCCAGTACTTGGGAGGCTGAGACAGGTGCTTTGCAGGTTTGTGGCCGGACTAGTCCCAGCTACTTCGTGAGGCCCTTCGCAACTTAGTAAGACCTTGTTTCCAAATAAAGAATAAAAAATAAGACTGGGATGTAGCTCAGAGGTAGAATGCCCCTGGGTTCAATGCCTGGTACCACAAAAATAAATAAATAAATAAATAAATAAATAAATAAATAAATAAATAAATAAAATAGAGCTGAGGTTAGCTCAGAGGTAGAATGCCCCTGAGTTCATTCCCCAGTACCAAAAAAAAAAAAGAAAGAAAGAAAAAATTATACAAAATATATGCAGGTTCAGACCTCTTATTCCCCTCCCCCCATTAACTGAATAATATCTTTGCCTCATTCTTTTTTTTTTTTTTTTTTTTTTACTGGGCTTGAACCCAGGGGCATTCTACATCCAATCTACACCGCCAGCACTTTTTTTTATTTTGAAACGGTCTCATTAAGTTGCCGAGAGTCTCACTACGTTGCTGAGGCAGTCTCACTACATTGAACCTGTGATCCTCCTGTCTCAGCCTCCCAAGAACTGAGATTACAGGTATGTGCCACCACACCTGGCTTTTACCTCATTTCATTGTGTGTGTGTGTGTGTGTGTGTGTGTGTGTGTGTGTTTGTGTGTGTGTGATGGGGATTGAACCTGGAACATTCTAACTCTGAGCTATACCCCTAGCCCCATTTTATTTTGAAACAGGGTCTTACTAGGTTCATGAGAGTTTCACTACTTGCTGAGACTGTCCTCAATCCTGCAATCCTCCTGTCTCTACTTCCCAAATCCTGGGATTGCAAGTGTGTGCCACCACACCTGGCTTACCTCATTATTTCAAAACATCAGGCTGGAGCTGGGCGTGGTGGCACACACTTGTAATCCTAGTACTTGGGAGGCGGAGACTGGAGGATTCAGGTTCGTGGCCAGCCTCAGCTACTTAGTGAGGCCCTTCGCAACTTCGTGAGAACCGGTTTCAAAATAAAGTATAAAAAATAAGGCCGGGGGTGTAGCTCGGAGGTAGAAAGCCCCTGGGTTCCATCCCCGCAAAAAAAAAAAATCAGGCTTGGGTGTATATTTGGGTGGTAGAACATGTGCTTAATATGCACAAGGCCCTGCATTCAATCCCTAGAACTAAAAGCAAACCCAAAACAACAAAAACATCAGAATTCTTCTTCATCCATCTGTACCATCTCCTTTATTTTTTAATTTTTTGCAGTACCAGGGATTGAACCCAGGAGCGTTTTACCTCTGAGCTACACCCCTGGCCCTATTTTTTATACTTTATTTTGAAACCAGGTCTCACGAAGTTGCAGAGGGCCTCACTAAGTAGCTGAGGCTGGCTGCGAACCCGGATCCTCTGGTCTCAGCCTCCCAAGTATTGGGATTACAAGCGTGTACCACCACGCCTGGTTTACCATCTCCTTTATAGACTTGGGAGAAACTAAACTAGGTGTGTCCCAAATCTGTAACTGCTAGTTTTTACTATTATTATTTTTTTTTTGGTGGTACAGTGGATTGAACTCAGGGGCATTCTATCTCGGAGCTACACCCCAGTCCTATTTTTTTGGGTGTGTGTTTGTGGTACTGGGGGTGAAACCCAGGGGCCTTCTACCTCCAGGCTGTACCCCCAGCCCTCTTTTATTTTTTATTTGGAAACAAGGTCTTGCCAAGTTGCTGAGAGTCTCACTAAATTGCTGAATCTGTCCTTGAACCTGTGATCCTCCTGTCTCAGCCTCCCAAGTACTGGGATTACAAGCCTGTGTCACCACACCTGGCAACCACTTTTTTTTTAAACTGTTGAGCTCTAATATATAATTTCAGAGGCACATTTGATCAAAGAGCATGGCCACTCTTGTTACTCGATAGAATTGTGGGTTTTTTCTTTTGGCTGTTTGGTTTTTGGGGTACTGGGGATTGAACCCGGGCCCCCAGCCCTATTTTATTTTTGGAAACAATCTCATTAGTGAGGCTCTTAGCCTCACTAAGTTGCTGAGACTGGCCTTGAACCTGCAATCCTCTTGTCTGAGCCTCCCAAGTACTAGGTTTACAGGTGTATGCTGCCATGCCTGGTTTAGACTGTGTTTTTTGCAGGGTTCTATGACTAAGGGAGGGATGTTGTAACCAAGTAACCTGCCTCAGCCATTGCATCCTGTTTGGGTGGCTAGCCTAGATGGAACCTGGACCCTGGACTGTCAGCATTGGAAGTTTCAAGGTGTGTGTGTGTGTGTGTGTGTGTGTGTGTGTGTGTGTGTGTGTGAGAGAGAGAGAGAGAGAGAGAGAGAGAGAGAGAGAGATATACTCTGGGGATTGAACTAGGGGCATTCTACTTTTGAGCTATACCCACAGCCCTATTTAATTAATTAATTTGTGGCACTAGGGATTGAATCTAGGAGTATTCTACCTCCAAGCTACACCCCCAGCCCTATTTTTTATTCTTTATTTTTGAAACAGGGTCTCACTAAGTTGCAGAGGGACTCACTAAGTAGCTGAGGCTGGCCCTGAACCTGTGATCCTCCTGTTTCGGTCTCCCAAGTACTGGGATTACAAGCATGTGCCACCATGCCCACTTTTCATTTTTAATTTTGAAATAGGGTCTTGCTAGGTTGCTAAGGCTGTCCTCAGACCTGTGATCCTCCTGTCTCAGCCTCCCAAGTACTGACCGGGATTACCCGGTCAGGCGTGTATCACCATGCCCAGCTTCATTTTTTTTTATTTTGAAATAGGGTCTCACTTGCATTGCTGAGGGCCTCACTAAGTAGCTGAGGCTGATTTCAAACCTTCAATCCTATCTGGATCGCAGGTTTGGGGCCAACCTCAGCAACTTAGGCCTTCTACAACTTAGTGAGACCTTGTTTCAAAATAAAAGATAAAATTGGGCTAGGGCTATAGCTCAGAGGTAGAATGCCCCTGGGTTCAATCCCTAGTACTACACACACACACACACAAAACAAACAAAACCCCTGCGATCCTCCTGTCTCAGCCTCCCAGGTACTGGGATTACTGGTGTGTGCCACCAAACCGGCTTAAAGGTTGTGTTTTAGGGTGGACCTCATTACCTAGCTCCAGCCAGCTGCTGCCAAAGGTAAATGTTTGGGGGCAACACTCCTTATTCCTTGTAGTCAAAAGTGCCTGGGCAAGTAATACCAGAAAGGAAAAAAGAATGCAAAGACCCATCTGTCACGCATGGAGTTTTTGTTTTGTTTTTTTTGGCACTGGAGATGGAACTTAGAGGCATTCTACCTCCAAGTTATACCCCCAACCCGATTTTATTTCTTATTTGGGAACAGGGTCTCACTGAGTTGGAGAGGGCCTCACTAAATTGCCAAGGCTGGCTTGGGACCTGTGATCCTCCTGTCTGAGCCTCCCAAGTAGTGGGATTACAAGCGTGCGTGCGCGCGCCACCACACCCGGCTAACGCATGGAGTTTTCCAAAGATTTTTTTCCCCCTCGCAGTACTTGGGGGTTGAACCCAGGGCTTTTCGCATGCTAGGCAAGCACTCTACTGCTGGGTTACATCCTCAGCTCTGAGTAGTTTTTCAAGTTCTTTTGGGACCTGTATTCCCACAAGAGCAAAAAGCCAAACGTGGATTTCAGAAAAGGCCCCCAAGGAACTTCATTAGTTGCGAAATCAGTGCAGAGGTCCCTGTCTCTCGCACGTGCCCCATCCCAAGCGCGTGGCGGCTTCTGGAGGTCGGGCAGCTCTGGTTCCTCCGCCAGGTGGAGGTGCTGCGGAATGCCGCGCTCCTCGAGAAAGCACCTAGGCTCAAGGGCAAGCCTGGGACTACTGGGCGCCGAGCCCCGGAGGGGGAGGGGTGGCTCGGGGAGCACCTCCCCTGGGGGCGGGGCCAAGGCGTCCTCCCAACCCGGCTTTGCAGAACGAAGACCTGCTGGTGTCTCCAGTTTTGAAAAGCACATGCCAAACTGCTCCGCAGCCACCCCAGGCATCAGCCGATCTCTTAGAAGTGTTTGGTGAAGGCTGGGCTCCCCTGCACAGGTCACCTCCCTCAGAACTCCGCGCCTGAACGTTGGCGCCATCCTCGGGCCCCCTTGCAGCCGGAAAGTTCCAGCCAAAGGAGCGCTGGAGGCGGGGGCCGCGGCCCAGGAATCTGCAGCTGCGCGGGTAAGTCCCCGAGAGCCGATCTTACCGTGTGCCCAACTCTCCGATTTTACCGGTCTTGCCTTTTTCTCCTCCAGGGCCTCTGATTCAGCGCTTATTTCTCTTTCTCGGGGTAGGTTAGTTATTTCCTGGGATTAAAAGGCTTTCTTTTCATTGATTTATTTTTGAATAGCTTCACTTGTTTTATCCCTCAATACGTGTTCCCAAACAGCATGAATGAATGATGCAATCCTGCATTGGAGAGCCATCAGTACGAGATTTGGAAACCCCCAGGATTTAGAGTTGAAGTATCTGGGTTTGTCATCTTTGCCATTAGAAGTAGAATTTTAAATAAATAGCAGATACATTGTTATGAAGATAGGGCTTCAAGTTAAATAAATAATTGAGCCGGCACACTTGCAATCCTAGTACTTGGGAGGCTGAGACAGGAGGATTGCAGGTTCGAGGACAGCCTCAGCAATTTAGTGAGACTCTCAGCAACCTAGTGAGACCCTGTTTCCAAATAAGAAATAAAATCAGTCTGGGGGTGTAGCTCGGAGGTAGAATGCCTCTGGGTTCAATTCCCAGTACTACAAAAAAAAAAAAAAAGAATTCATTCATTACACTTGTTTACTGCAGTTTTGTATGTGGTTTGCATATTATAGTTATTATTTGATGACTAGTATTGGTATGAGGATCAAGGAAGGAAATAATAAAATCCAAAAAGCTGGTTGTGGCGCACACCTGTAATCCCAGTACCTGGGAGGCTGAGGCAAGAGGATCGCAGGTTTGAAACCAGCCTCAGCAACTTAGTGAGGCTGTCAGCAATTTAGTAAGACCCTGTTCCCAATAGGGCTGGGGGTGTAGCTCAGTGGTAGAGCCCCCCTGGGTTCAGTCCCCAGCACCACCAAAAAAAAAAATCCAAAAGATTTGTATGTTTTATTTCAACTGCCAGGTAGGTTTTCAATATGATAATGATTTTAGCCCTGTCACATATTGGTATAACAGACTAGTCAGGACTTTACATTTTTTCAATTAATTTGACACATGCCCAATAACGTGTGTGTGTGTGTGTGTGTGTGTGTGTGTGTGTGTGTGTTACTGGGGATTGAACCCAGGGGAATTCTACCTCCAAGCTACACCCCCAGCCCTGTTTTATTTTGAAACAGGGTCTCACTAAGTTGTGGAGGGCCTCTCTACGTTGCTAAGATTGGCGCGAACCTGCCAATCTGAGACCTCCTGTCTCAGCCTCCCAAGTACTGGGATTACAAGCGTGTGCCACCATGCCCATCTCCAATAACTTTTTAAAAGCCAATATTTTAGTGATGCATAATTTAATGCAATAAAATGCACTCAGTTTAAGTGCACATTTTGGTGAATTTTGACAAATTAGTACTCACTTATAAACTTGTAATTGCCACAATAGGACATTTCCCCTAAGTTTCCAAGGGCCTCTTTCCAGTCAGGTCTTCTACCCTGCACCCTGCACCCTGCCCCAATACTAGTGATCTGATCTTTGTCATTATAGCATTTGTATTATCTAGAGTTTCATATAAATGGAGTCATATTGTACATACTATTTTTTTTTATTAGTATGGGGATCAAATGCTGGGACATTTTACTTCTGAGCTACACCTCTAGCCCTCCCTTTTTTTGAGATAGGCTTTTGCTAAGTTGCCGAGAGTCATGCTAAGTTACTGTCCTTGAACCTGCGATCCTCCTGTCTCATCCTCCCAAGTACTGGGATCACAGGCATGCGCAACTGTGCCCTGCTCATTATTTTTTATTACTGAGTAGTAGAGATATGCTACAATTTGTTTATCCATTATGTGTTGGTGGATGCTTGGGTTGTTTCTAGTTTTGGGCAATTCTAAATAAAGCTGCTATGAATATATTTTAATTTCTCTTCCATAAATCTCCAAGAGTGGGAATGCTGGGACTTATGGTAAGTATATGTTTAACTTTAGAAGAAATTGCCAAACTGTTTTCCAAAAGGGTTACATTTTACATCCCACCGATAATGCATAAGAATTCTTTTTTTTTTTTTTTGTGGTACTGGGGATTGAACCCAGGGGCATTCTACCTCCGAGCTACACCCTCAGGCCTATTTTTTATTCTTTGTTTTGAAACAGGGTCTTGCTAAGTTGCAGAGGGCCTCACCAAGTAGCTGAGGGTGGCCAGGAACCTGGGATCCTCCTGTCTCAGCCTCCCAAGTACTGGGATTACAAGCGTACGCCACCACGCCCGGCTCTGCATAGGAATTCTGATTGCTCCATAACCGCATCAGTAATTGGTTTTGTCACTCTTAAATTTTATCCACTTTTATTTTGAGTGTTTTTGCATATATTCTTTTTTGAAATGTCTAACAAAGTCTTATGATGATGATGATGATGATGATGATTTGGGTACTGGGGATTGAACCCAGAGACATTCTTCCTCTGAGCTACACCCCCAGCCCTTTTTATTTATTTTGAAAGAGAGTCTTGCTAAGTTGCTGAGGGTCTCCCTAAGTTGCTGAAGCTGGCCTCAAACCTGCAACCTTCCTGTCTCAGCCTCTCAAGTACTGGGATTACAGGCATGCGCCACCATGCCCGGCTTATTTTTTATTTTGAAACAAGGTCTCCCTAAGAAGATGCATGTTGCTTTAGAAGCTTAAAACAACATACATTTATTTTCTCATCATTTCTGTGGTTCAGCAGTCTGGAAACAGCTAACCTGGGTGATTCTGGCTTAGGGTCTCATAAGAGGTCACAGTCACCAAAGGCTGACTCATCTTGATGCTTTTTCAGGGGACAAGCTTCGTCCTAGCCCACTCACAGGGTTGTTGGCAGGGTTCAGTTCCTGGGGGATGTGCACTGAAGCCCCGGTTCCTCACCAGCTGTTGGTTGGAGGCCTCTCAGTTCTTGGCAAGTGGGCCTTTCCATAAGGCATCTTACAACACGGTCCTTGCCTTCCCTCAAAGCAAGAGGGGTGGGGAGGGGGAGAGGCAGTGCAAGATGGAAACCACATTTTCTTTCAGATTAACTCAATTAAAAAAAATTATTTTTGAGCTGGGCATAGTAGTACATGCTTGTAATCCCAGTACTTGGAAGGCTGAGACAGGAGGATCACAGGTTCGAGGTCAGCCTCAGTAAGTAGTGAGACTCTCATCAACCTAGGAAGACAATGTTTCAAAATAAAAATAAAATAGGGCTGGGGGTGTAGCTCAGAGGTAGAATGCCTCTGCACTCAATCCCCAGTGCCACACACACACACACACACACACACACACACACACATACACACATCACCATACCAAGGTATTAATATTAGTACAATCCACAAAGCTTATTCAGATGTTTCAGTTACACATGTACTCACTTGTATCGTATCTGACCTCGCAGGTGACATCGGATCACCTCTGACTCATCCTGTTCACTAGGAGAAAGTCCCTAAATCCAGCCCATAGTCAAGAGGAAGTGATCACAGAAGGGTGGGATTACAGGTAGCAGGGGTCATTGGGGTCATTTTAGAGACTGCCTACCACAGTTAGGAATTTCCATGCTTTAAAAATTTCATAGTTTTAGCCTTTGTGTTTAGATCTGTGATTCATTTCAAGTTCATGTCTGATGAACTTGAATCCAGAAATATAAAATTCAGGATTTCTATATTTATTACATTGCAGGTAGGATTTCAATATTATGATCACAGTCCTGTCATTTTCATATTGGTGAAACAAAACAGAAAGAACTTTTTTTTTTTGGCGATACTGGGGATTGAACCCAGGGGCATTCTACCTCCAAGCTACACCCCAGCCCTATTTTTTATTCTTTATTTTGAAACAGGGTCTAAGTTGCAGAAGGCCTCACTAAGTAGCTGAGGCTGGCTTTGAACCTGTGATCCTCCTGTCTCAGCCTCCCAAGTACTGGGATTACAAGTGTGCACCACCACGCCTGGCCAGAAAGAACTTCTTAAATTTGTCACATGATTTAATACATGCCCAATTAAAAATAAGCTGTATTAAAGAGGTGAATTGGAAACACTTCTTTTGTTGTTGGGCCATTCTGGGCAGTGGGTGCTCTCTGAGGAACAATCACTTTATTCAGAATGCCAGCGAAGCTAGTCATGTCAGTAGAGTGGGAAAAGAAGTGCAAGGCTTGCATCCCGGAGCCCAGGCTTTGAGCACACCTTGTACTCCTTATCCTCACGGGAGTATCAGCCCATGCAGAGCAGGTGTGAGGAGTAAGCTGTACCCTTTGCTCAGTAAGAGCCATTTTTGAACTTTCTGAATGATTTCTTTCCTTTACTGTAAGAAGCCATTCTGACTCTCTTCTCTCTCTCTCTTTTTTTTTTTTGGTGGTACCAGGGATTAAACCCAAGGGCATTCTACCTCTGAGCTGTACCCCCAGTCCTATTTTTTTTTTTTTTTTGCGGTACTGGGGATTGAACGCAGGGGCGTTCTACCTCCGTGCTACGCCCCCGGCCCTATTTTTTTTATACTTTATTTTGAAACCGGGTCTCACGAAGTTGCGGAGGGCCTCACTAAGTAGAGAGGGAGAGAGAGACAGGGAGAGAGACAGACAGAGACAGAGCGCGCGCGCACGCGTGCATGCACTAGCTGAGGCTGGCCGCGAACCCAGATCCTCCGGTCTCCGCCTCCCAAAGTACTGGGATTACAAGCGTGCGCCACCACGCCCGGCCTCCCAGTCCTATTTTATTGTTTATTTTGAAACAGGGTCTGACTAAGTTGCAGAGGGCCTCATGTTGCTGAGGCTGGCTGCAAACCTGCAATCCTCCTGTCTCAGCCTCCCAAATACTGGGATTATTAGGGTGCACCACTGCACCCTGCTCTTCTCTTTTTATTTCTATTTTTTCTTGCCTCCTGTTTGTAACTGTTTCTTTCTTTTTTTTTTTCAGTACTGAGGATTGAACCCAGGGGCATTCTACCTCAGAGCTACACCCACAGCCCTTTTTTATTCTTTATTTTGAAACAGGGTCTCACTAAGTTGCAGAGGGCCTCACTAAGTCGCTGAGGCTGGCCACAAATCTGCGATCCTCCTGTCTCAGCCTCCCAAGTACTGGGATTAAAAGTGTGGGCTACCACACCCAGCTGTAACTGTTTCTTTTTATTTCCTTTTTCCTTCTTTCTGAGAGCACCTTTATCCAATGACAAGGATTATAATTCAAAGTTGTTAGTTTTAGCCGGGCGTGGTGACGCACACTTGTAATCCCAGTACTTGGGAGGCTGAGACAGGAGGATCCGGGTTCGTGGCCAGCCTCAGCTACTTAGTGAGGCCCTCCGCAACTTAGTGAGGCCCTGTTTCAAAATAAAGAATAAAAAATAGGGCTAGGGGTGTAGCTTGGAGGTAGAATGCCCCTGGGTTCAATCCCCAGTTCCACACACACAAAAAAAAGTTGTTGGTTTTCTTCCTTTGTTGCTGGGCAGCAGAATTCTCTGACGCTTCCTCAAAGGCTGTAGATTTTGTCTCCTTCATTTTTTTGGTGGTGCTGGAAAATGTGAGCCAGGGCCTCACACGTGCTCAGTAAATGCTGCACTGCTGAGCTACCTCCCCAGCCCTGCCTCCTCATTCTGAAGACAGCAGGGACTGTTCCAGCAAGTCTGAAATACACCTGAGTCTACTTTGTATATTTGCATTTTATTCTCCCAGCAGGTCCTCTTCCTTTCCTTCACTTGTGTGTCCTGCTAATCAGCTATAGGTAATTCTGGTTAGGCTTGAAACTTTTGCAGAATCGAAGCCACTAAAAAGGATGTGTTTGCTTTTCTGAAGTGCTCAAAGAAGGCAGAGGCCGGGCATGGTGGCGCACACTTGTAATCCCAGTACTTGGGATGCTGAGACAGGAGGATTGCAAGTTCGAGGACAGCCTCATCAACCTAGCGAGACCCTGTTTCAAAATAAGAATAAGCCCGGCGTGGTGGCGCATGCTTGTAATCCCAGTACTTGGGAGGCTGAGACTGGAGGATCCGGGTTAGCCGCCAGCCTCAGCTACTTAGTGAGGCCCTTTGCAACTTAGTGAGACCCGGTTTCAAAATAAAGAATAAAAAAATAGGGCTGGGGTGTAGCTTGGAGGTAGAATGCCCCTGAGTTTAATTCCCAGTGCTACAAAAAATAAAAGAAGGCAGAAGTAGAGCATTTCCCAGGGGAAGCAACCTTACGAGACCTTGCATCTGAACCACTTTTGTAACAGTCCTGTGTGGAGGGGCAGTGAAGCTGGGCTGTCTCCCTCTTTCTTGTCATGTGTCTGGACCTTGATGTTCATGTCTTCTTTCTTTCTAGGCACTTGGAGAACCTACAGATCTTTCCTAAAGAAACTTGGAGTCAAAACTTTATGCTGCAACTTTATTTAGAAAAGGAAAGGGAAGAGAAGAGTATTGTTTCCTAGGAACCCTGCACTGGAGAAACGTGAGTTCTGTATGTCTTCGAGCATTTTTTTTTTTTTTTGCGATATCGGGGATTGAACCCAGGGACATTCTACCTCCGAGCCACACTCCCAGCCCTATTTTTTATTATTTATTTTGAAACAGGATCTCACTAAGTTACGGAGGGCCTCACTAAGTAGCTGAGGCTGGCCACAAACCTGGATCCTCCTGTCTCAGCCTCCCAAATACTGGGATTACAAGCGTGTGCCACCATGCACAGTGTCTTCAATCATTTCATTGTTACTGTTTGTCTGTCAGAAATTTATTCCTAGCCGGGCGTGGTGGCACACGCTTGTAATCCCAGTACTTGGGAGGCTGAGACAGGAGGATCCAGGTTTG
>PVJS01053684.1:0-13210 GCA_004027185.1 Glis glis
TAGAAGCAGAGACTTTTGAGACACTGAATTTCAGATGTAGTAAGTCCAGGCTAGGGTTCAGGGACTGGTCTTTTAAACAAGCTTCACAGGAAATTCTGATGTAGGTGTTCCCCAGAGCACAATTTGAATTTCTAAGTTGTAGAGACATGACTTGCCTCAATTTTTGATCAGCTGGAGCCATTTCATTGTTGAAGGCAGTCATAGTTCCCAAACCTGGCTGGGCACAAAATTCACTCAGTGAACTGGTAGTAATGCTGGTTATCCTCTCAAAATAGAAATGCTCAGGCCAGACCCTTGATACTCATTAACTAGAGGTATGGTTGAGGGTTGAAGATGTGTACTTTCAAAGCTCTCCCAAGGTTATTCTGCACATAGGTATGACTACAGCCACTGAAGTAGAGGCCAGGACCAAAAGCATACACATTTAAATCATTCCACACAGTGGCTCTAGTCCAAGAAACAAACTGGAATTTAAATATTACAACCAAATCTGACTGAGAAAAATTTCCATTTTATTAAGTTTTGGACTCCTCTTGAAACAGCAAGGAAGCAAGTAACAATTTAACACTTGTTAATGTTTTACTTTCACAGAAGTCAGTGAAGGGAGACAAACTCACAGATTGAATTTCAAAATGGAATATCAGCCATGTAAAGGCCAGAGTGAGATTCATACTAGGACTTGCTATGGCATAATCATAGCTCCAAGCAACAATTTGATTAAAATGAAAATGACTTAATTAAGGAGCTGAGCAAAATCCCAGAAGGAACAATGGTGCCAGGAACTCAAACTTTTTAGAACAGTTTCTTCTCCAAATGCCAAATAAGAACACTTCAAACGCATCATTGATGCTTAAAATCACCTCCAGTTATAGACAAATAGTCTTCAGTAATTACTTTTGAGTTTCATACTCTCGAAATTGTGAAAAGAAACAGTCAATATCTAGTAACAAAGAAAAAATATAACAGTTGTGTACATTTATGCAAAGAAGTGGCTAAAACTAAAAGCCTGAGGAAGGTTTTACTATTACGTTATGAGACATTCTGTTCAATTGAACAGTCATTCAGTGTTTAGGTACTATGACTCGAATTAGATCATTTACAGATCTTTTATCATGGATCCATTGTATAATAAGTGTTTAGTAAGTTATTGTCATAACACCTAAGGATTCTGGGATCTGTGCCAAGTTTAATGTGCACGAAAGCTCCTGGGTGACCTTGGATTGGACTTTTAAATGATGGCCAGATCCCTAAGTATCATGATTAAAGTTCTCAAACCAAAGAGAGGTGAAGACCTTCCTATCTTTCACTCCACAAATACATAGATCTTTTCTTAAGTATGGGAGAGTCAAAGCACATATTGCCCATCTTAGAACACAGGCCTAGTGTTGGTGAAGAAGGGTTAAGTGGCTTAGACTATTACTGCCAAGACCCTAGGAAACTTGCTATACAGTACATGTGCAGACAGAAATGTAAACCACAAAAAGTAAGCCAAAGCTTGAGATGTGTGTGTGTGTGTGTGTGTGTGTGTGTGTGTGTACATGCGTGTGCGTGTGAGCATGGATGCAGTACTGGGGATTGAACCCAGGGCTTCACACATGCTAGGCAAATGCTCTATCACTGATCTATATTACCAGCCCACCACTCCTTTTTTAAAATTTTGAGATAGGGTCTCACTAAGTTGCCTAGGCTAGCCTATAACTTGCCATCCTCCTGCCTCAGCCTCCTGAGTACCTGGTATTACAGGCATGCTGTCTGAAAGAATATTGCATTTGAAGAGAAAATATACAGGGAATCTCTCCAGGCTTGTCTCTTGCTTCTATTTCCCACTGAAGCTTGCTGTCTACCACACTGGGATTTAATGCTTATGGCTCTTCCTTATTTCCTTAATTTCTCATCACCCAAGATCTTGCCGTGACCATTCTCTGAACAACCCTTCCCAGCCCTAATGAATCAAAATCACATACGGTCAAGATTGCCATGTCATCCATGTGTCTATTAAAGTTTGAGAAGCACTGGCCTATAACATAATTTAGTTCCCCTTTGCTTCATAGTGTTCATGAACAACCTTATGTTACATATTAATTTAGTGGTTAATTCAGTAAACAATGGGGAGCCATGGAAGACTTTGACCTGGAAAATGAAAAGCACGTACATGAAATGTGTTAATCTTGATGACCAACAATATTCTTATTGCATTAATGTTTCTAAATTACTTTGGCTTGTGAGAGAATTCGAATAAAAGCTGACATTAGATATTGATATTTGAATAGAAGATGATATTAGATACTGATATTAGCATAAACATGATACAACATTTTGAAAAATTCACTGGCTTAGAATTTTATAATTGAGAATAGAATATAGCTATGTCAAGTTTTGTTAAGCCAACATCTACCCTCAGACCAGAGGAAGTATCTTCATGGTAGTGTGTTAATCATTTTAAACTAAAACTTGAAGAGGTCATAATAGTTATTTTTTCTCTGACACACTTGTGATTTAGTCTTATGAGTCATCCTTCTTAGCAAAACAGAAATTGGATCTGGAGCCATGGAATTGTACAGGTATCGTTCATGGTTCACTCCCCCAGATTTCTCACCCTGCTTTGACTTTTTTGAAAAGTAAACTCTCCTAATTATATGAGTTTTGACCTTAGAAACTACCACATCTAGACCTAAACCACAGAACATTTGACCTTCTTTGAATAAACTGACAAATCAGTTCAACAAATAAAAAACAAACCAACCACAAACACTAATAGATGGTATAAGCAGAAGTAACATTTATAAACAGCACCAAGAATATGAAACAATAGAGGAAGATTTAAAGCACCAGGAGACAAAAGGGGTTAAGGATATTCTCAACTCCATCAAAAGCCAGAAGTGGTAAGAATATAAGCTAAAATTTGAGCTTCCCAATGTAAAATTGGCAGTTATAATTTGTTGTTTAAGTACCAGATAATTTATATATTTCTTCTATAATTTTCTAACAATCCTACAAGGTAGTCATCATTATTTGCTATTCACAGATGAGCACACTGAAACCTAAAGTTTACCAAACTTGCCCCAAATCACAGACTTACCAATGTCAGAATCAGTCTTAGGACTGACTGTCTCTGAAGCCATGGCCTGTCTACTGTACCACTTGGCCTCCTTGGAGGAAAGGGTCTTCCTGCATTGTTCTATCTACTAAGAGTCCCTCACTGTCAAAGACAATAAGCTGCTGGTTCCCCTAACTTGCCTGTTTCCCAGAGTGTGCTCAGTAGAACACAAGTCCTAAGAGATCTTCTATGAAAAAGGGATTCTATGGCTGGGAAAGTATGGAAACAGGGAGTACATAAAAGAGATCCCAATGTACACTTAAGAAGGCCTTGAGAACTTGTTTGAACTTGAAACATTTGTTCTATCTATATCTACTAGTTTAGTGAACACTATGGAAAGCCTTGCCTTACCTCTTTGAGATGTCTATGTCTAGATGTTTAATACCAAAACAAAACAAAGAGCCTAAGTATTATGAGGAAACTGGGGAGCACTACTCTGAGAACAGATAAAGGACTCACACATTTGTGAAGACCTTCATACTAATAACTCACTCCTGAGCTCCACTCTCTCCCCTCACTCCCATGTCCTATATCCATTTGAACTTCCTTTTTGGTCCTTCTTTGCCTCTCAAACCTGACCTCTTCAGCAGGAATAGAGTATCCCCACTGCAACTGCTTTGTTTCCCAAACTTCATCTTCCACACTTCATTTTTCCAGACAACTTCATTTTCCATGCTTCATCTAGAACTTTTTTCAAAAAATTGAATCTTAAGTAAATACATTTACACCAAATTTTGTTCTAATACCTCTACTATCTCTCTGCTGCTTATTAGAGGAAATTAAAACATTTTAGCTGGCACATGAAAACTGCACCGTCTGTTTCAGTATATACGTTGGCACTCTCCAGTGGAGCTGAATGAAACATTATTTCCCAAACATTCCAGGGCCTTCATGATTTTTTGCACAGTGTTCCCTCTGCCCAGAATGTTATTTCCTCTCTTCTTTGCATGGCAAACCCCAATTACTCCTTCACACCCAGATTAATTACCACATCCTTATGAAAATCTTTTTCAGCTTTTTGAGGTGTTTTGCTACTTTCTTTTTTTTTTTTTTGCGGTACTGGGGATTGAACCCAGGGGCGTTCTACCTCTGCGCTACGCCCCCGGTCCTATTTTTTATACTTTACTTTGAAACCGGGTCTCACGAAGTTGAGGAGGGTCTCCTCCTCCCAAAGTACTGGGATTACAAGCGTGCGCCACCACGCCCGGCTGCTACTTTCTTTTCTATGCTCTTTTAGTTTTATTTTTTTTTCTCTAAAAGCTTACCAGATAGTTTTTTTTTCTTTTTGCAGTACTGGGGATTGAACCCAGGAGCATTATACCTCCAAGCTACACCTCCAGCCCTATTTTTTATTCTTTATTTTGAGACAGGATCTCACTAAGTTGTGGAGGGCCTCACTAAGTTGCTGAGGCTGGCCATGAACCTGTGATCCTCCTGTCTCAGCCACCAGATAGTTTTTAATTTAATTGCTTTCTTGTTTCTTATCCTCACTAGACTGCAAACTCCTCAAAGCAGAAAGTATATCCTATTTTTTCAGTCTTGTATTTAATACATATTCATTAGAGTCCAGGATCCAAGATGGCAACCAAGGGAGATACCGTGCTATGATCTCTCTGAGACTTGGATCTCAATCGCCGTGACACCAACTTCTCCACAGGAGAAGAAAAGCAACAAAAACTTGAAGTAAACAATGAAGGGTTTGAAACGTGATGGAATCAAAGCCAGAAGACAAGGCAAAGGGAAATAAAAAGCTCCAAGCGCCTTAAGGGACGGTGGTGGCGCCATCTTGAACAGACCACACCGGCCGCTAGCAGCATTGGCGGCATCCACATGCTGCCAGCAGAGAAGCCAGAGACCTGTTGTAAGTGCAACTGCAGGTCAGCAGAGACAAAAGCAAGCAGCGGCTCGCTCCACACTCAAGAGAACAAACGGCGGCGGCCACAGCAGCTGCAGCGGCGCCATCTTGGCAGGACTTTGCCAGTGGCTACCAGCATTGTGGCTCCTGCACAAGTCCAGTGGACATGCCAGCGACCTTCTGTGAATTCAGCAGCTGCAGAATAGCAGCAGTGAAGGCGAGCAGCGACTCGCTCCACGCGTGACACAGACCCGAACTGCTGCATTGGCAGAAGCGGCAGTGGTGCCATCTTGATCAGACCACACGGACAGCAACCGGCATTGTGGCTTCTGCAGGCCACCAACAAAGAAGACAGGGAGCTCTTCTAAAACCAGCACTGCAGAACATCAGTGACAGGTACGAGCAGCAGTTCGATCCATACTTGGCAGAGTCCCCAGGGCCCGGAGGCCTGACAGCCTGCAGCAGCGACTGACCCCCCCCCCCACCAGAGATTAAGAGCAGTGCTCAACGAGTCCATAAGTCAATGAGCCACCCCAGGGGGAGACCACCCAGCGCGGCCACAGGGACTCACGGGGTCTGGGACAGTGAGGATTGTCCCGGCGGAGGTGGGAGTGGGGTCTGCTGTGGGATGTGGTAGATGCGTGGATAAGCAGACAGTCCCTGGCGACATTAGAGTGGGACAGACTTGCAGCCCGCGGGTCACAGCACCCTTATACAGTCCCCGGGGAGCACCACAAGACATACAGCTGTGGTACCAGGGAAAATTGGACCAAACCAGCCCTCTCTGTGGAAAACATGGAGTTCCGTGTTTGCACAGAATCGGGGCCAGGTGACACCTGCTGCTTCCGTAGGCAAAGAGAGACACAAGCCCAGGGCCCCTTGCTGGTGACACCTGCCATAGGTGTAGATAGAGAGAGACATAGGGACAGCCCAAGTAGAGACCACAGAGACCCATGCTTGCAGTGAGAAGGGCAATAGCGGCACTGGTCGCTTGCATAGTTAGTGAGAGGCACCAGGCAAGGGTCCCAATCACTGAAGGAGACCAAGAACTGGGCCTGCAAATGGACATTATACCGAGCAAGTGAGAATAACCATTCAGGAAAGGCTATTCACCTTTAAGCCTCACCTAGTAGCAACTATCTACCTCCAGGATAATAAACCATAAAGGGACAGGGATTAGACATAGGATACCTACAGAGTGAGAGAGAGAGAACTCTCAAAAGCAACAAAGGTATAAACATAAGAAACCTGAAATCATGAAAAGGAAGAATAGCAAAGAAACAATGAGCCCCCACAATCCCACAACAACAGAACCCGCCAACTCAGAAGTGCAAAGATTACCAGAAAGACAATTCAGAACTTCAGTAGAGGAAATGATACAGGATTTCCAAAAAGAATTCAGAGAAAGCCCGATAGAAATGAAGGATCAAATAAGCAGGAATCAAAAAGAAGCTCTGAAGAAAGTGAAGGATGCAATAATTGAAATGAAAGCATCAAAACAGATCATCAACAATAGACTAGACCACATGGAAGACAGAATCTCACTCTTAGAAGATGACCTCTCCAAAAATGAACACATAGTATATAAATTAGAAAAAACAATTCAACAGCATGAATTGGATTGGACATTGAAGAGATCTCAGCCAGTCTTAAAAAAGCAAACCTAAGAATAATAGGCATAGAAGAGGGACTAGAAGCTGAAACTAAAGGAATCAATAATCTATTCAGAGAAGTAATATTAGAAAATTTTCCAAACATAGGAAGAGAGGTCGATACACAGGTACAGGAAACATATAGAACCCTCAATAGACAGGATCAGAGAAGAGGTTCACCATGCCACATAATAATCAAACTGACTAATGTAGAGGCCAAGGAGAGAATCTTAAAGGCAGCGAGAGCAAAAGAGCAAGTAATATTCAGAGGCAAACCAATAAAAATCACTCCTGACTTTCCAAACCAAGTCATGAAAGCCAGGAAGGCCTGGAGCAACATATTCCAAACTCTGAAAGAAAGCAACCTCCAGCCAAGATTTGTCTACCCAAAGATATCTATCAAATTTGATGGAGAAATAAAAACCTTCCATGACAAACAGAAGCTGAAAGACTTTATGTCTTCCAAACCAGCACTAGAGAAAATGCTCAAAGAGATTAATTACAAAGAAGAAAAAATAAGGAAACGCCAGAACCAGAGAAACAGTGATTTCCATCAAACAAACAACTAGGCAAAGAACAAACTCTACCTCTAACAGAAATTGAAACTCAAAATGTTAGGAATGAAAACCCATCTCTCAATAATCACGCTGAATATAAATGGCCTCAACTCCCTAATCAAAAGACATAAGGTGGCAAAATGGATTAAAAATCACAATCCATCTACATGCTGCCTGCAAGAAACACACCTTTCAAGTAAAGATACACAAAAACTAAAGGTGAAGGGATGGATCAGGGAATCCAAGCTAATGGAACTCGAAAACAAGCAGGAGTAGCAATTATGATATCAGACAAATTAGACTTCAAACCTAAACTTATCAGAAGAGACAAAGAAGGTCATTTCTTACTGGTAAAAGGAACAATCCAGCAAGAAGATATAACAATAGCCAACATTTATGCCCCAAACATAGGTGCAACCACTTTCATAAAAGAAACTCTTCATGGCATTAAATCACACATAGATCCCTATACAATAATATTGGAAGACTTCAACACACCTCTCACACCACTAGATCGATCTTCCAGACAAAAGGTCAGTAAAGATGGCTCAGACCTAAGGAACACCATAAACCAAATGGACCTAGCAGACACATACAGAATATTCCACCCAACTACAGCTGAATTCACATTTTTTTCAGCTGCTCATGGAACTTTCTCTATAATAAACCATATTCTAGGCCACAAAGTGGGTACTAGCAAGTTCAAAAAATGTGACATAATCCCCTGCGTCTTTTCAGACCACAATGGAATGAAACTAGAAATCAACTATAAGAAGACCCAGAGAAACCTCATAAACACATGGAGACTGAATACCACACTGTTGAATGAGGAATGGGTAAAAGAAGAAATAAGGGGAGAAATCAAGAAATTCCTAGAAACAAATGAAAACAGAGAAACAACATATCAAAATCTCTGGGACACCCTGAAGGCAGTATTAAGAGGAAAATTCATAGCACTGAGTGCCCACATAAGAAGAAGAGAATATCACCAAATAAATAACCTAATGACACACCTCAAAGCCCTTGAAAAACAGGAACAGTCTAACCCCAAAGCTAGTAGAAGACAGGAAATTATTAAAATCAGAGCAGAAATCAATGAAGTAGAGAATAAAAAAACAGTACAAAAATCAACAAATCCAAAAGTTGGTTCCTTGAAAAAATAAACAAGATAGATAAACCACTAGCCAACCTAACCAAAAGAAAGAGAGAATGAAACCAAATTACTAAAATAAGAGATGAAAAAGGTGATATTACCACTGACAGCATAGAAATCCAGAGGATAATCAGAAACTACTTTGAAAAACTATACTCCAACAAAATGGAAAACCTAGAAGAAATTGACAAATTTCTAGACATGTACAACCTTCCTAAGTTGAATCAAGAAGACATAGAAAATTTAAATCGACCAATAGCAATTAATGAGATTGAAGCAGAAATAAAGAGCCTATCATCAAAGAAAAGTCCAGGTCCAGATGGTTTTCCAAGTGAATTTATAAAACCTTTACAGAAGAACTAATACCAATACTCCTCAATCTATTCCATGAAATAGAAAGAAATGGGACTCTCCCAAACACATTCTATGAAGCCAACATCACACTGATAGCAAAACCAAACAAAGACAGCTCAAGAAAAGAAAACTACAGACCTATATCGTTGATGAACTTAGACACAAAACTTCAAAACAAAATACTAGCAAAGCACATTCAAAACCACATCACGAATATCATGCATCATGACCAAGTCGGGTTCATCCCAGGGATGCAAGGCTGGTTCAACATATGAAAAACAATCCATGTAATCCACCACATAAACAGAACTAAAGACAAAAAATCACATGATCATTTCAATAGATACTGAAAAAGCATTTGACAAAATACAACACCCATTCATGATAAGAACACTGCAGAGAATTGGAATAGAAGGAACATACCTCAACATCATAAAGGCAATATTACAATAGGCCCACAGCCAACATCATACTGAATGGGGAAAAACTTCGAAGTTCCCTTTAAAAACAGGAACAAGACAAGGATGTCCGCTGTCACCACTCCTTTTCAATATAGTACTCGAGACTCTAGCCTGAGTAATAAGGCAAGAGAAGTAAATAAAAGGAGTACAAATAGGAAAAGAGGAACTGAAACTATCTCTATTTGCAGATGACATGATATTATACTTAGAAGATCCAACAAACTCAACTAAAAGGCTCATAGAACTGATCAACAAATTCAGCAAAGTGTCTGGATACAAAATCAATCTTAAAAAATCAGAAGCTTTTCTGTATGTAAACCATAAATCCACTGAAAAAGAAATCCAGAAGACATTTCCACTCACGACATCCCCCAAAACAATAAACTACTTGGGAATAAACCTAACCAAGGAGATAAAAGACCTCTACAAGGAAAACTATAAAACATTGAAAAAAGAAATTGAAGAGGATCTTAGAAGATGGAAAGATCTCCCATGCTCTTGGGTAGGCAGAATAAATATCATCAAAATGGCCATTCTTCCAAAAGTGCTCTACAGATTCAATACAATACCCATTAAATTACCAAAGTCATTCTTCACTGACATACAAAAATCTATCCTTAAATTCATTTGGAACAACAAAAAACCCAGAATAGCCAAATTATTCTCAGCAACAAGAACCATGTTCTCAGCAACAAGAACCATGCAGGAGGCATCACAATACCTGACTTCAAACTATACTACAAAGCCATAGTAATAAAGACAGCATGGTTTTGGTACAAAAGCAGACACATAGACCTATGGAGCAGAATAGAAGACTCCGAAACAAACCCACACACCTACAGCCAATTGATTTTTGACAAAGGGGCTAAAAACACCCATTGGAAAAAGGATAGCCTCTTCAACAAATGGTGCTGGCAAAACTGGCTAAACATATGCAGAAAAATAGGAATAAACCCCACTTTCTCACCCTTCACTAGAGTCAACTCCAGATGGATCAAAGACCTAGAAATCAGACCAGAGACCTTGCAGCTACTTGAAGAGGGCATAGGCCCAACACTTCAACACATAGGCACAGGTAAAGACTTCCTCAATAAGACCCCAACGTCACAGGAAACTAAAATGAGGATCAATACATGGGATTGCATTAAACTAAAGAGCTTTTGTGCAGCAAAGGAAACAATCAAGAACCTCAATAGAGAACCGACAGAATGGGAGAAGATTTTTGCCAGCTCCTCCTCTGATAGAGGACTCATATCTAGAATATACAGAGAACTTATAAAAATCACCACTAAAAAAACAAATAACCCAACCAAAAAATGGGCAAGTGAACGAAATAGACACTTCACAGAAGAAGAAATACAAATGGCCCATAAATGTATGAAAAAATGTTCAACATCATTAGCAATCAGAGAGATGCAAATCAAAACTACCCTGAGATTTCACCTAACCCCAATTAGAATGGCAATCATTAAAAACACAAACAGCAACAAATGCTGGCGAGGATGTGGAGAAGTAGGAACTCTACTACACTGTTTGTGGCATTGCAAATTAGTGCAACCGCTTTGGAAAACAGTGTGGAGGATTCTCAGAAGAATGGGAATGAACCTACCATATGACCCAGCAATACCACTTCTAGGCATCTACCCAAAAGGACTGAAACCAAACTACCAGACTAATGCATGTGTATCTATGTTTATAGCTGCACAATTCACAATTGCCAAACTTTGGAACCAGCCAAGGTGTCCATTGACACATGAATGGAACACAAAACTATGGGATATGTACACAATGGAATTTTACACGGCCACAAAGAAGAACAAAATTATATCATTTGCAGAGAAATGGAGAGAACTTGAGAACATTATGCTAAGTGAAATTAGTCAGTCACTAAGAGTGAAAAGTCAGATGTCCCCCCTAAACTGTGGAAGCTAGATAGAATGGGACTTAGAAGGGACTCCCGACAAAGAAGGAGAAAACTTTAGATGAACAAAGAAGGTGACCTAACCGAGGGAGTTGGGAGGGGGGTAGAGGGAAACACACTATAGCACATTATGTATATACACAAACTTATAAGACTCAATCACTATGTGGAGCACGAAAGGGAGGAAGGTGGAGGGAATAGGGTGGAATTGGAGAGAGGGCTAAATGAGCAATGTGTGCATGTATGATGCTGCTACCCTGATGTGTATCAAAATGTAAAATTACAATCCACCAATAAATGAATATAAAAAAATAATACATATTCATTAAATGTAGAAAAAAATCGAGAGCTCATCACAGATGCAAAGATTTAACCACAACTGCTTCGCTTGTACTCTCAGTCTCTCTCATTTTGAAGTTAAGCTTTATCATGCTCCAAACCTTTTGGATTTTCATGACTCTCCAAGTTTCACAATTATTTCTTTAGAGTTCCTACCTGAAATGTGACAGTGCATCATAATATTTCTTTGTTTATTTAGAGCCTTTGGAACCATGCTTATCATTTCTTACACAATTGTTTATGACATAGACTTGGTATTTCCTGTATAGGAGCAGCTTTTCCTTTTTAGAAGTATCTAATCTGTTTCCCAAGAACATGGAAGTCAGTGAATTGGTCACAGCTTCCCTTTATAGTGATGAATCTTTCCCTTGCTGATCTTGGAGACCCTTGGCAAAATAGTGATTCTCAAAATGTGGCCCATGAACCAGTATCAGCAGCAGCACTTGAGAATTGTGAAAGTTACAGATTCTGTGGCCCCACCTCTGACTACAGAATCAGAAACTCTAGAATAAGGCTATGTGAGCTTTTCAACAAGCCCTCTGGGTGAGTCTGATGCACACTGGATTTGAGAACCACTGTTGTAAAAGTTTGGGCTCTGGAGTCAGACTACTTAGATTCAATTCCTGGTTCTGCTTCCATACCTTATATGCCTCTTGGGCTCTATTTTGCATCCTCTTGATCTGCACTTCTACTCCAGCCATTGCTGTAGTAACAATCCTAACTGTATTTAGCCTCAGCTGCACTCATATTTCTTGATTTCTCCTTGGTCATCACCACATGAGAAATATGTAGGAATCTATTCCACATTCTGATGCATGTGCAAACCTGAAAGTGGAGAATGAACAATGGGTAGGGAAACCTTTGACTATGGGGAGGAAAGCCAGATGTTAAATAGCCCCTTATTTTGTCCCTTGAGGATAAGCTTTTGGCTTCTTCCCAGGTCTTCAGAGAGTGCTGGGAGGACTGCAGGCCTTTGTCCACTCAGCGACCATGTCAGTTACACAACTTGTATTGGCTTTCCTACTTCTTTATTTCAATCTTCCCAGTTCCCCATTTCAGTACTTTGGGATCACTTCCAAAAATAAACCACTTGGCCGGCAAATCCTTGTGCCAGGGCTTTTGGGGATCATCAGGTGAGTTTCTTCACTTCTCCAAATAAGCCTGAGCTGAATGAGCATGATCATTGCATTTGCCAGATAAGACATTAAATGTTACAATGAAATAAAGTGCTCAGGATAGCACCTAGGACAAAATAAGTACCAACAAAATTAGAATTACTATCCTTCCATTCTTCCACTAATTTTTATAACTCTTTTGTCTCTATCTGACACATTTTTTGTTTCTTTCATTACATATGGAAAGTCCCAAGTCTCCAGAAATTATCACTTTTTTTTGAAAGGATATCAGCTTTGAGATCAAACCCCCACTTTGTTTTGTTTTGTTTGATCTACAGGACAGCTAAAGTTGAAATTGGCAGATAATATTTTGGAGTTGGAAAGCACTGAATCAAAATGTTGACTGTTGATTGTAGTTAAATCCATTTCTGAAAGTGTTTGCCCTTCTGCTTTATATATTTGGGATATCTACCTAGCTTTCAAGTTTGTCATGACCAGTAAGTATGTACACGCTATAGCACATGATGTACATACACAAACCTATAAGACTCAATCACTATCCGGAGCATGAAAGGGAGGGAAGGGGGAGGGAATAGGGTGGGATTGAAGGGAGGGCTAAATGTGCAATGTGTGCATGTATGATGTTCATACCCTGACATATATCAAAATGTATAATTACAATGCACCAATAAATGAACATAAAAAG
>PVJS01053685.1:0-13210 GCA_004027185.1 Glis glis
AAAAAAAAAAAAAAAAAAAAGTATAAAAAAATAGGGCCGGGGGTGTAGCACAGAGGTAGAACCCCCCTGGGTTCAATCCCCAGTACTGAAAAAAAAAAATCCAGCAGCAAGCTCTGCCAGGTCCACTCCTTTCCGACACACCCCAAACCTTGCCTCTTTCCACCACTGCTAATCTCGCCCTGTCCCTCCATCTCCACGCAATGTCACGTCCCCCCATTTGTTCAGTTTCCCCCACTGGCTCCCATCGCCGCAGTGGCCACCTCCAGGCACCTTGTCTCCAGGGGACAGGTCTGCGATGTGCCGCACAGTGATGTCAATGAGCGCCATCATGTCTGTGTGGTAGAAGATGGCCGCAGTGGTGGAGCTGCTGAACACGTCCTGCAGGAACTTCAGGATAGAGTGTGGTGGCTGCGGCTCATGTTTGAAGATGCGCACAGGGTCATCTAGGAGGCAGGGGTCACAAGGGTCAGAGGGGTGCTGGCCCAGGTCCCAGACACCCCAGGGAGTTAGAGGAGTCTAAGTGGGGGATCATGGAGTCACAGGGCAGCACAGCGGTACCGCACAGATTCCCGGGCCCTTACCCCCTCTGTTCAGAAGCAACAGCAGCTTCTCGGAGAAGACCTTGACATTGACCTGTTTGCTCAGGGCGGCCATGATGACGTTCTGGTCGGGCACTGAGGAAGGGATGGGTGTAGACAAGAGCTCAGGTGCAGGACCTGGGCAGCACCCTTTGGTCAGCCCCCTCCCAGCTGGGCCCCACTCCCACCTGGCAGGTGCAGGTTAAGAGCCAGAAGCAGGTTCATGCAGAGGTCTGGCAGCTGCTCCGTGGTGTCTGAGGGCAGCCCGTTCTCAACAACGCTCAGCAGGAACTGGGCAAAGGGTGTGCCCAGGTGTTCTGGAAGAGGGGCATCCAGAAGTCTGCAGCCCTGACCCTTTCCCCCAACACCACCCAGCCTCCTAGGCCTTCTGTGAGCCTGGAGGACACCCTACCCCAGCCAGGCTGTGGACAGCTGATCCCTGGGCCCTCAGGCCCTGGGTCCTACCTCTGGGACCTGCTGTCAGCCGGCCAGCAATCTGCAATCTTACCGTAGTGTGCGTAGGGCACCGCCTCTCCCATGGAGAAAACCATGGCCAAGATGAGGGCGGAGTAGCAGAGCTTCTGGTGGTCTGGTGGCAGGAAGGCAGGCAGTCAGAGCTCCTGAAGATGGTGGGGACCCCCTCAGGATGACAGGAAGCTCCCCCGTGCCCGCCTCACCCTGCGTGTCCGTCTGCATGTCCCGCGCCAGCTCCACAGGCAGCACGGATGACACCAGCGTGGAGATGATGGCCGCGTCTAGGCTGCACATGGCACCAAAGCACTGGAGGAGCAGCCGCCGCAGCGAGGCGCGGTGTTCCTGGAGGGGGACCCTGGTGCTCAGTGCCTAGGACCCCACCCCTCCCTGCACCCCTCCACATCCCTCCCATTTCGCACACACCATTTGGTAATAGGCTACCAAAGCCAGGACAGATTCGAACTCGTTCCTCTTGCACATTTTCTTGCAAACTTCAGGGTCTGCATCAGTCTGCAGGGAGGAGGAAGTGAGAGTTACCAGTGTGAGCTGGTTGCGCGGCCAGGGGAAGGGGGGGGGCTGAGCTGGGCATGCACACACAGGGGAGACTCCCTAAGCATGGTGGCGCACTGGACCATAAACTAGGGGACACCTGTGGCCCCGCCCGCACCAGAATGTGCAGCAGCTCCTCCAGGTAGCAGCAGATGACACCCTCATCCTCATATAGGGCCCAGCTGCGCTGCTGGGCATCGTCCTTCCGCCGGGCCAGGTCTGCGAAGATCACCTCCAGCCTCTGCTGGTCATGGCAGACCTGCCCCGAGGGCAGGGCAGCGCTCAGGTCCTGGGGAGAGGGCAAGGCACGGCTCAGCACACTCCCTGGCCAGCACCATCTCCAGGAAGCCCCCAGGCCTAGACCCATGGACCTACACTGTGAGCTCAAGTCCTGGGTGACCCACACTGGGCAGGGGGCTCAACTCCAGGCTTGATGACCTCCTGGGACAGGATTCTGCATGAGCCATGTCTGTGGGGGGTTTTCCAGCAACTTGCCTCTCACCCTACACCTGAATAAACACCCTCCATGAGCAGGGCCATGGCCTCTGTCACTGCCTGAATGTGACTCCGAGACCCCGTGCTCTCATCTAACACGAAGGGGCACCAGGCCCAGTGGTCACTGACCTCCTCCCATGCTTTCCGCACGCCCCGAGGGCCAGCACTGGCTGCCATGCCCAGCACTAACACCACTGGCCCGCTGCTCCTGCCCAACCCAAACTAAAACTTGAAGAGAAGCCCTGAGGAGGCCCCGGCCCCATCACGTAGCCTGGGCTCACTGTCCCCAATCCTGCTCCTGAGCAATATCCCAACCCTGCCGGGCATGGTGGTGCACGCTTGTAATCCCAGTGCTTGGGAGGCGGAGACCGGAGGATCCGGGTTCACGGCCAGCCTCAGCTACTTAGTGAGGTCCTCCGCAACTTCATGAGACCCGGTTTCAAAATAAAGTATAAAAAATAGGGCTGGGGGTGTAGCTCAGAGGTAGAACGCCCCTGGGTTCAATCCCCGGTACCGCAAAAAAAAAAAATCCCAACCTTGGACGCCCCCATCCCACGATGTCCACACACACACCTCTCATGCAAGTCATACTAGGCCTCCATCATAGCTCTCCCTGCCAACCAAGCTCTCACCTCTAACCTGTGGCCATTCCTTCCCTGCAGCCAGAGAGAACTCCTGGCCTCCACTACGTCTGCCCAGGTCTCGCCTCCCCCCACACCACCAGCTCCCTCACTGAGGGCCCAGCCCTGTGGCCTCCTTGTGCCTCCTCCCGTGAGCCATGCTTGGTGCTGCCTCCGGCCCTAGTCCAGGCCTCCCTTTCTCAACTTCATGGATCTGCTCAAATGTCCCCTGCACCCAGCACAACAAATACCCAGAGCGAGAGCTCGCCAAACCCCTGCCACCTACAGGCCAGCCCACCATGTGAGGGTAGGAACAGGGTGGGGAGGCTCCTGGCCCCACTGTCCACCTCACCTTGCCCTCCACCAGTGAGAGGAGGACCTGCTCCATGACAGGCGAGCTGGCCGGCACGGAGGCCTGGATGTGGCCCACCACGACACCGATTGCCACGCGGCATAGCTCGTGGCTCAGGCCGGTGTTCCTTCGCACGAGCTCCATCAGCTCTGCCCCAATGGTCCTCGGCACGGCCATCTCGGCCTCCGCCTTCTCCTCTGTGGTCCCCAGGCTCAGCGCACTCAGGGCCTCCAAGTCGTCAGGGGCTGAGGCTGTACCAGGTGCCATCTCCTCTGCAGGGGGCTCAGGGCTGGGCGCCTTGGAGGGAGAGGGCTGGGCTTGGGTCACGGTGGTGTGGGTGCTGCGCCGAGGCACGGGTGGGGGCGTGGGTGAGCAACTGGGGCCCAGCTCGGAGGGGCTGGAGCCAGTATAGAGTGTGTCCAGGGAAGTACTGCTGACCGAGGAGCCACCAGATGTAGAGCTACCCCCCGAGGGCGTGGCGTTGCGGCCACCTGTGGGCAGAGAATAGATGCTGCACTGAATGCTGGATGGCCTCCTGGGCCCCCCCTCGCCCAGGGCCTCCACCTCCCCATACAGGACTCAGTTCCTCTGCCGGGCCCTGTCTCCCCCCAAGCCTAGAACCCCCAACTGCCCCAAAATGGGGGCCCTAACTTCTCAAGCCTGGAGCCCCCATCTAACTGACATGCAGAGCAGCCATTCCAAGCACAGGGAGACCCCCCAATTTCCCCACCCCGCCTTCTCACCACTCCCTGAGACAACCAGGGCCTCCCGATCGCGGCGCTTCACGGGTGGGGGCGGTGTGGCGGGTGCGGCTCTGCGAGGCTGTGGCGGGATCTGGAGGGACAGAAGTGGGATTTGGGGGGACAGGCTGGAGGCTGGGACCTTGCACTCTGGCCATGGGCGGGGTCACGGCTCTGGCACCATCACTGACCAGAGTGGACCCCTGGAGCTCCTGGACGGAACCTTAAGCCCCAGCCACCTTCTTCTCCAGGACGCCCTCCATGTACCTGGTAGAGGCCTCCATCTGCCCCAAGATGCTCAGAACTGGGCAGGCTGTGCTGCCGTTCAAACCCAGTTCGACACACCCCATTGGGCTGCCGGGCGGCAGCGGCGTCCAGATGATGGTCACTGGTGGATGGGGTCATAACCGCAGCACTGGAGGCTGAGGGGCTTCTACGAGACAGGGTCTCTTTCCGGTGGTGGATCAGCTTCCTGATGGAGGAACAGGGATACTATGGGGGGGGGCCTCACAACTCCCACAGTCCTCATATGGTGCCTGTGGGATGCTGGGATCCCCAGGCCAGGCCCCCACACCCCTATATCCTCCATGCTCCACCCCATTTTGTGGTGCCGCACACTATCCCCCAGTCCTGCCCTGTGCTTCTTTGGTCCTCATGAAGTCCCCCACCCACTACCACACTCACTGGAGGAGCCACCCCACCTCCCCGCACTCACTGCAGGACTCCGCGCTGCTCCAGGCTGTACTTGCCACCGTCCCGCATGGCTGTATTGTGCACAGCCTCGATGGCCCGGTCAATGGCCTGGAGGACATCCTGTTCTACGCCCTAAGGGGAGGGGTGGGGCAGTTAAACCTGGGGCCCAAGTGGGGGTGCTCACCCAGCCCTAGCCCAGGATGGAAGCCAGGTGGAGGACCACTACAGTTGACGCCTGAAACGCTGGACACTGCAGAGGGCCAAATTGCACTACAGAATGGGGTTCTAGGTTTTTTGTTTGGTTTTGTTTGGCACTGGGGATTGAACCCCGGGGCGTTCTACCTCTGAGCTACACCCCCAGCCCTATTTTATTTTTATTTTGAAACAGGGTCTCGCTAGGTTGATGAGAGTCTCACTACTTGCTGAGGCTGTCCTGGAACCTATGATCCTCCTGTCTCAGCCTCCCAAGTACTGGGATTACAGGCATGTGCCACCAAGCCTAGCTCAGAATGGGATTCTTAAACTGTACCACTCAGGGAGCTGGGGCACAGGGTGGCCCTGATAATGCTACGTTACATATTGAGACTTTTTGCCAAGATGTCTCTGAAAACCAGGGCTCTAGAGCAAAATCATAGTCCAGGGAATCTCTAGTTTGGGGCCAGGAGTGTGCACCTCGTTTACCCCTGGGCTTGGATCAGGGCCCAGGTTGAGATGAAAAGCAGGAAGCCTCCAGTGTCTAGAATCCTTAATAAGTCACTCTGGGTCTTGCTGATCCTTCACAAAACCAAGGTCACAGCCCAGAACAGTCTTGTCCTCATAGAGCACTATTTATTTATTTATTTATTTATTTATTGCAGTACTGGGGATTGAACCCAGGGGCATTGTACCTCCAAGCTACATCCCCAGCCCTATTTTTATTCTTTATTTTGAAACAGGGTCTCACTAAGTTTCTAAGGATCACTAGCTGTGATCCTTCTGTCTCAGCCTCCCAAGTACTGGCATTACAAGCGTGTGCCACCACGCTCATAGAGCACTTTATGGGTCCGGGGAGCAGAGACTGGGCCAAGGGGACCTCCTCTCCCCATCCCTGCCGCCAGCCCACAGCCTCCCAAACTGCCCAGTAATCTTTCCACCTGCCCTGGGAAGCAGCTGTGTGTTTGTGGTAACTAGAGGACAGGAGAGATGGGCCTGGGTCCCGCTCTGGGCTCTGTGTGGTCATCCCCAGCAACCCAGGGGTCCAATCCACACCGCTGCATGATAAGAGGCAGGGTGTGAGTAACAGCTGTGGAGCCAGTCACCCCACCCTCCCCTGTCCTTGGCACACGTGGTCTACCAGGCTACATAGGAGCCTCAGGGCTGAGGTGAACTCAGCTTTGTGAAGCTTCCCTGAAGAAGACAGACCAATGGATACAGAAACCAGCAAAGCCCTCCAGGTAGCCTGAGGCATGCCAGGGTACAGATAGACAGGAGATGGGGGTTGGCAGAAAGAGAAAGACACAACTATACACAGAGAGTATGACAGACCTGGAAAGAACAGGACACAGAGGCAGGCAGAGGGAGACGATGCGGGAAGACGGAGTGCCAGAGACAGAGGGGTGATGGGAGAAGAAAGGAAAACATCCAGGTGGAGAGTCAGCGAGACAGATGCGCAGTGGCAGGGAGTACGCAGGAAGAAACCCAGAGGAAGTGACAGCTTCTTTGCCCTCCCCAAACAACCAGCTCTACTGGGCCAGGCTGGGCCAGGGTCCCCAGAGGCCCTTGACCTAGGTCCACTAGGGAAGAGGCAGGGCTCCCTTTCCCCAGGACTCCAATAAGACCTCATCCCCTAAAAGGCTGGGCCTGACACACTCCAGACCCAGCAGCCCTGGTGTCCAAGGCCCCCTACTCTTCCCCCAAGCACACCTAGATGGTAACAGGCTGAGGTCTGTGAGGAAATCCCTAAGGCCCAAGGCCCATCCCCTCTAGTAAGCCCAGAAGACATTTCCAAATTTATCCTGTTATTTCTGTCTTGAACTGTCCTAAAAGCTAGGGACTAGGATGGGGCAGGAATGTCTGACACAGGCCAGGCGGCTCTGGGCCCTTCTCCCTGAGATGCGAACAGACCAGTGAGAGAGACCACACCCCAGCCCCTGCGCAAGGCTACTCTTGGGGGAGCAGGAACTGAGACTGCAGCTCCCACTGGAAGGAAATGCAGCCACAGTCAGCCCAGGGGAAGCCGGGGGAGGACTCACTTCCTCGCAATGGGAGCAGCCCCCATTCCAAACCGGAGACACGGAGAAATGCAGTTCCTTTCATTTCAGAGGAAGAGTCTGAGAAGTCAGGGTCTGAGGCCAGTAGGGGAGCACAGGGGCAGTGCCAGAGTCAGCAGGCACGGAGTCCTTGGTTCAAAGAGGGCTGGAGGGTTCTTGGGAAGAGCTTGGGGGTGGCTGAGTACAGGACAGTGAAAGACACTGAGGTCCCACGGTTTGGGGGTCATTTAGGGGGGTGGGGAGGTCTATGGCTAGAGGATCCAAGTGGAAGGGGGTTGAGGACCTGGAGGATGGTTTCGGGAACAGGTGGTATCTAAGGTTGCCCAGTTTCAGTGGTGGAGGTGACCGTTTCAGTGGTAAAGGCAGTGGGGTGTGGTGGGGGAGACAGAGGGCAGAATCCTGGAGAACCAGGGGAGGGGAGTAGTGAGGGTGTGGGGTCTTGGGGTCTAGTTTTAGAATTCTATTCAGATGGAAGTCCCGATACTGGGGGACCTGGGGTCCGAAAGAGTCTCAGTCCCAGAGTTAAGCTTTTGGTAGGTCGAGGTGGACGTCAGGGGTGTGCTCTGTTGTGGCGTTGCTGGCCCTTGAAGTCTCGGTCCCCATGGGTCTTGGGAATCAGGGTCAGGTTCTGAAACCTCCTGTGGACTGGAGGTCTAGGCCTCGAGTACCGAAGGATCCGGGGCCCCTGGGCCGGTTCTGCAGGCCTGAGAAGGGGTCCAGCTGCAGGGGCAGCGGAGGCGGGCCGGGGAGGGGCACACTCACCTGCAGGCGGTGCAGGTAGGCAGGCGGCACGTAGCCTGTCTCGCCACTGCGCGCCCGCGCCGCCAGCCACCAGTGCGTGCTGCTGCGCTCCAGCACCAGGAAGGTCTCGCCCGCGGCAAACGGCAGCGCGTTGGGCTCCGCGGAGCGGAAAGCGTACAGCGCACGGTACATGGGGCCGAGCTGGGCCGCGCCGGTGCAGGGGACGCGACTGTGGCTACGGAGCCAGGACGTCAGGCCGGGACTGCCGCGCCGCGCCGCGCCGCGCACGCCCCGCCCCGTGACACACCCGCGTGCGCGCGCGCCCCCGCCCGCCGCAGCCCCGCCCCGGGAGCGTGCCTGCCCACGCACGGGCGCTCAGCGCCCCCTGGCGGCCCCAGGAGGTGCGGCAGAGCTGGGCGGGGCTCGAGAGTCCAGCGCCCTCGGCCCGACCCTCTGCGACGTCCGGCGGGCGACCCGGGCCCCAGCGCCTTCACCCTTCGGCTCAAGTCCGAGCGTGCGCGGCGGCCCTTCCTCCTTCCCGATGAAGGCGTGCTCAGCCTGTGCACCCCGCCCCAGGGAGGTGGCTCCCGACCGACCTACCAAGTAGGGATGGTAACTTGGAACTTGAAGAGGGCTGTGTCCTTGTTGGATCCTTTTTCGTTCCTTTTGGCTCAATCCCCCAATACTGGGGATTGAACCCAGGGGTGTTCTACCCCTGAGCTACACCCTAGCCCTATTTTATTTTGAAACAGGGTCTAATTGCGGAGGGCCTCGCCAAGTTACTGAAGCTGGCTTCAAACCTTTGATTCTCCTGTTTCAGCCTCCCAAGTACAGGGATTACAGGCTTGCACCACTAGGCCGGGCTCATTGTTGGAGCCTTCTAATCGGACACTTGGAAGTCCCTTGCGGGGCCCGGGTCTCCTGAGTGTGTCTAGGGCTCAGACACCTCCTCGCCCAGTCCCTGCTACTGTGCTGCCCCGGTGGTGGGCAATGAGGAGTAAGTGTGAGGATAGAGGGCATGAAAATAGAAACCTGGTCGGACTGGCTCCTGTCTTTGCTCCCCCCCACCCTCCAGCCACTGGCTTCTTCTCTTTTCCTGTAGGGGTCTTTGCATATTCTATTCCCTCTGAAAGGAGCACTTGTGCCCTTCTCACAGAATAGAGTCGTCAAGCTCCCATCTCTATCAGTCTGTATTATCTTGCCTGGTTTTCTTTATAGGACTTAAAACCCTACATTATTATTTATTTTTTGGCGGTACTGGGGATTGAACCCAGAGGCAGCCTACCTCCGAGCTACACCCCCAGCCTTATTTTATTTTTTAATCTGGAAACAGGGTGTCACTAAGTTGTTGAGGGCCTTGCTAAGTTGCTGAGGCTGGCCATGAACCTGCAATCCTCCTGTCTCAGCCTCCCAAGTACTGGGATTACAGGCATGCACCACCATGTCCGGCTCTTATGATCATGTTTTTTTTGTGTGTGTGTGTGTGGTACTGGGGATTGAACTCAGGGACATTCTACCTCTGAGCTACACCCCCAGCCCTGTTTATTTTTATTTTGAAACGGGGTCTCAATAGGTTGATGAGTCTTACTACTTACTGAGGCTGTCCTCGAACCTTATGAGCATGTTTTGATGCTATTTTGCTATTGGGGATTGAACCTAGTAGGGGCATTCTACTTTCAAACTACACCCTCCAGCCCTTTTTGATTTTTATTTTTGTAGTACTGGGGGTTGAACCCAGAGGCTTTCTACCTCCCAGCTGCACCCCCATTCCTATTTTTTTTATTTTGAAACATGATCTAAGTTGTGGAGGGCCTCATGGCTCCATGGCTGCCAGTGGACCAGAGCCTAGTGGCTGGCTGCAATCCCCAGTATTGGCTCCAGGATATCTGACATCACAATGTTCAGCCAATTAACTGCTGCTAGTGGTACAGGAGGGATCAAAAGATGGACCCAAAGTTTGGAGCACCTGCTGCTTAACTTTGGCTTAAGCTGCTGTGTAGGGCCATGGGAAGGCCCGTGTCTAAGAGTAGTTTGGGGGCAGGAATCCTGAGCCAACGCAGACCACAGAAGGGCCTGGCTAACGTATGTGTAGAGGGTTTTTGTGTGTGTGTGATTCAGGGTACTTCAGGGTACCGAAGACCACATCAAAACACTGCAGTGACTTTATGATCCACAGGGTAGGGGCAGTAGCCAGAATACTGCTGGGCCAGGGAGGAGGTCACAGCACATGGTAAGCTTCTGAGGGTCAGGAGGGGGCTGCACACCCCAGGAAAGAACAACAGCAGCAATATATACAATAAACAAAAAGATCTGTATTAGACATTTACACTCAGGGAAGAAAGAGGTATCTGCATCATCAGATGTGGAATGTTGAAGAAATAGTTAAAATAAATAAAGACTCCGAGTGCAGCTGGGCTGACTCAGGCTGGGGCTCACAGAGGCCACTGCGCATCAGCTCCAGGCTGCAGGGGCCACCACCCGGCCACACTGGCCTCCTCCCTGACACAGCACAGCTGTGCCTGGGACACGAGAGTGTCTCTCAGGAACTTGAGCAACCAGCACGCTCACTCCCCACTCTCCTCACTTATCTCTGTGACAATGTCTATCAGGCTCTGGAGCCCAAAGATATAGCCAGCATCCTGGCCCTCATGTACCACACTGTCCTCGCCATAGAGCCTGCAGGTGGTGTGAGCAAAGTCGATCATGCGCACATCCACGGAGCTGGCACCCACAGGCTTATAGGCATAGGCACCAGCAGACTCGTCAGCGGACTCCTCTGACAGGTCCTCCAGGTCCTCAGCATCTGAGTCCAGGGCCACTTCGGGCCACTCTTTGCCGTCGTAGATAACCAGCAGGGAGCTTGAGTAGAAACGGTAGGACTCCTGTCGTTCCAACACCGCCTTGAGTTCAGCCAGCTTCTTGAGCACAGGGCCTAGGAGCTCTCGGCGCAGGTACCGCCCGTTGTGGAAGAACTGGAAAAGCGCCTCCTTAAAGCCTTGCACCGACAGCTTCCGCCCATGGTACTTGTTCATGAACATGAGCTGCCCAGTGGCCGCCTGGTACACCTGTGGGAGAGACCAGCAGGTCAAGGGCGAGGGCATGGGAGTGTTAGGGATGCGATAGCACATCTGATGCTATTTCTTTTTGCAGTATTGGTGATTGAACCCAGGGCCCCATGCATGCCAGGCAAATGGTATACTCTGAGCTACAAGGTCTTGCTAAGTTGTCCATCTTGGCCTCAAACTTGCAATCCTACTCCCCTGGCTTCCCAAGTAGCTGGGATTACAGGCATGCACCACTGTGCTGGGCTGGATTTGATCCTGTAACTTATTAATGAGTACGTCAGTCACACAAAAGCTGTCTTCTCTCATCAGTACCTGCCTGCCCACCTGCGATGCTGCCATCTGACCTGGGTTCAATCACTGTGTCCCAGCCCCACTGTGCAGCTGGGTCAGCGGAGACAGCCTAACCCTCTTGCCTTCCTCCCTGTTCCTGTCCACAGGCTCTGGACTCAGGCAGCAAGGCCAGTCTCCAAGGTATCCACGCTTTCTTTCGCGTTTCACCAGAAAGCAAGAGACTCACATAGGGTCAAATCTGGAATCTTTCGAACCAGCAGGGCTATGCCACAGTGGTCGAGTGGCACCCTCATCTTGCACGGGCACACCTCACCTGCATGCCGCACACGCGCACGCCGATGACGGCAGATGTGCTCTGCTGGCACTTTCGGATCTGGTTGGCCGCTTTCTCCTCTGAAGCATCATCACCATGCTGGCGCGTGCCCATCTTGAGGTCCAGGACACAGGGGAACTCGTAGCGGGAAGTCAGATTCTCCAGTAAGATAAATTCTGCGTGGTTAAGGACCAAAGCCCAAGAGCAAGTGCTGCTGCCTGGGGCCTCGGGGAAGCAATGGCCCCGGAGCCTGAGCCCACGGGGGTCCCCATGGGTCATGCTGTTGCCCACGGGGGCAGGGGGCCGGGCTGATGAGAGCCAAAAGGCACCTTTGCTTCTTGTCAGGGAGCCAACCGCACAAGCAGCCAGTCCAGACTCAACACAAGACTCAGGGCCAAGCAGCCAGTCCAGACTCAACTCAGGACTCTAGGGCCGAACAGGCAGTCTACACTCAACACAGGACTCTAGGCACCCCAGTCTGAAGACAAACACCACTTCCTAAACTTAGCCAGGTGTGGGACCAGACCAACAGCATACCGTCCTCAATTACAAATGGAACAGTAAACTCAGTAATCCTGTAGCCTAAGTGTGAGCTAGAGGTATCAGCGTCAACTCATCAAAGTATTTTTCTCTTTAAAATAAAAGTCTAAGCCAGGAATGGTGGTACACGCTTATAATCCCAGTGCTTGGGAGGCTGAGACAGGAGGATCGCAGGTTCAAAGCCAGCCTCAGCAACTTAGCAAGGCTCTCAGCAAACTAGTGAGACCCTGTTTCCAAATAAGATATAAAATCAGGCTGAGGGTGTAGCTTGGAGGTAGAATGTCTCTGGGTTCAATCCCCAGTAACAAAAAAAAAAAAAAAACCAAAATAAATAAATAAATAAATAAAATAAAAGTCTAAGCTGGGTATGGTGGCGCACACTTGTGATCCCAGTACTTGGGAGGCTAAAACAGGAGGATCTCAAGTTTGCAGCCAGCCTCAGCAATTCAGTGACACCCTGTTTCAAAATAAAGAATAAAATTGGGCCAGGGGTGTAGCTCAGAGGTAGAATGCCCCTGGGTTCAATCTCCAGTACCACATAAAATAAACACACCTATAATCCCTGTACTTGGGAGGCTGAGATGGGAGGATCACAGGTTCGAGACAAGCCTCAGCTACTTAGACTCTCAGCAATCTAGTGAGACCCTGTTTCAAAACGAAAACTAAAAAATAAGGGCTGAAGTTGAGCATGGTGGCACACGCTTGTAATCCCAGTACTTGGGAGGCTGAGACCAGAGGATCCGGGTTCGCGGCCAGCCTCAGCTACTTAGTGAGGCCCTCCGCAACTTAGTGAGACCGTTTCAAAATAAAGAATAAAAAATAAATAGGGCTGGGGGTATAGCTCGGAGGTAGAATACCCCTGGGTTGAATCCCCAGTACCGCCAAAAAATAAAAAATAAAAATAAAACAGAGCTGGGGGTGGAGCTTGGCGGTAGAATGCCTCTGGATTCAATTCCTAGTACCACAAAAAGACAAAATAAAACAAACCAGGCATGGTGTCATGACTGTAATCTTAGTACTTGGGTGGCTGAGAAAAGAGGATCACAGGTTCGAAACCAGCCTCAGCAATTTAGTAAGACTCTCAGCAACCTAGCAAGACCCTGTTTCAAAATAAAAAATAAAGCCGGGCGTGGTAGCGCATGCTTGTAATCCCAGTACTTTGGGAGGCGGAGACTGGAGGATCCGGTTTCGTGGCCAGCCTCAGCTTTATCTCTCTCTCTCCCCGTCTGTCTCTCTCTCTACTTAGTGAGGCCCTCCACAACTTCGTGAGACCCAGTTTCAAAATAAAGGATAAAAAATAGGGCCGGGGGTGTAGCGCAGAGGTAGAACGCCCTGGGTTCAATCCCTGGTACCGCAAAAAAAATAAATAAATAAATAAATAAATAAAATAAAATAAAATAAAATAAAAAAATAAAAAATAAAAAAAGGGCTGGGGTGTGGCTTGGAGGTAGAATGCCCCCGAGTTCAGTCCCTAGTACCACCAAAAAAAAAAAAAAAAAAAAAAAAAAAA